>JAJPUD010005392.1:124373-160056 GCA_023553655.1 Myrmecobius fasciatus
CCCCTCCCCCAAACAATACTTCACCCTTTAGATCCCTTCCCCCTGTTTTTACTCCTTTCCCCTGATTCTTCTATTTTCCCTTCTATTAGCTTGTCCCTTACTTTTCCTCCTTTTCCTCCCACTTCCCTCTAGCAACAGACAAGCTCTTTCAAGGTAGATTTTTGATAGAAGTGCGTTGTAGTCCAAATGTTTGGCAGAGTCTTCACTCCAAAAACCAGTTCGAAGGCACACTTTGTCTGGGTCTGAGGGAAGGTCTCAGGAGTTCACAGAGAATGCTGTCTGCAGTTCGTCATCTTGGCTCTGCCTCCTGAACTAATTTTTTTTAAATTGAGTTGGTTTTATGAAAAAATATTTAATTTGATTAGAAAAAGGAAAGAAGAGAATCAAATTGTTAGTCTCAACAATGAAAAAGGGAGTAATTTCCACCAATAAAGAGCAAATTAACACAATAATTAGGAGCTATTTTGCCCAACTATATGCCAACAAATCTGATAATCTACATAAAATGGAGGAATATTTACAAATATTTACAAAAATATAGATTTTCTGAATTAACAGAAGAGGCAATTAGTTATTTAAATAGTCCCATTTTAGAAAAAGAAATTGAACAAGCTATTAATCAACTCCCTAAGAAAAAATCTCCAGGGCTAGATGGATTTATAAGTGAATTCTACAAAACATTTAAAGAAAAATTAATTCCAATACTATGCAAACTATTTTAAAAGATAAGGAAAGAAAGAATACTATCAAATTTTTTTATGCCACATATTTGATGCTGATACCTAAACCAGGGAGTGTCAAAACAGAGAAAGAAAATTATAGATGAATTTCCCTAATGAATATTGATGCTACACTCTTAAAATATTGGAAGAGATTATAGCAAGTGATTCCCAGCATGACTAAGTAAAATTTGTAACAGGAATGCAGGGCTGTTTCAATATTAGAAATAAACTATTAGCTTAATTGACTCTATCAATAACCAAACTAGCAAAATCATGTGATTATCTCAATAGAGGTAGAAAAACTATTTGACAAAATCCAGTACCCAATCTTACTAAAACACTAAATTATTGGGAATAAGTGGAGTTTTATTAAAAATTATCAGTAGTATCTATTTAAAATCATCAGCAAGCATTATGTGTAATGGGGACAAATTAGAACCACTCCCAGTAAGGTCAGGGGTGAAAAAAGTTGCCCATTATCACCATTACTATTCAATATTTTATTAGAAATGTTAGCTTTGGCAATAAGAGAACAAAAAGAGATAAAAGGAATTAGAGTAGGTAATGAGGAAACCAAATTATCACTCTTTGCAGATGATATGAAGGTATACTTAGAAAATCCTAGAGAAATGAATAAAAAACTACTAGAAACAATTCAAAACTTTAGCAAAGTTTCAGGAGACAAAATGAATCCACAAAAAATATAACATTTTTATATATTACCAATAAAGTTCAGCAGCATTGAATGACCATCTTCTTCCCTGGAGGAAAATGCTCATTCTAGCTGGATAGATTATTCTTGGCTGTAATCCAAGTTCCTTTGCCCTTCGGAATATCTGGTTCCAGGCCCTTCAATCCTTCAATGTGGAGGCTGACAGATCCTGTGTGATTCTAATTATTGATCCTTGGTATTTGAATTGTTTCTTTCTAGCTGCTAGCAGAATCTTTTCCTTGGTGCTATAGTCCTGAAATTTAGCCACGATATTCCTTGGGGTTTTAATTTTGGGGTCTCTTTCAGGAGGTGATCAGTGAATTCTTTCAATGGTGATTTTGCCTTCTGATTCTACAATCTCAGGGCAGTTTTCTTTCAGGATTTCCTGGAAGATAGTGTTTAGATTCTTTTTTTCATCATGGCTTTCAGGAAGTCCAATAATCCTTAGATTGTCTTTCCTAGATCTATTTTCTAAGTGAGTTGTTTTTCCTAGGAGATATTTCATATTTTCTTCTAATTTTTCATTTTTTTTTGTTTTTGTTTGACTGATTCTTGAAGTCTTATTGAGTCATTCACTTGCATTTGGTCGATTCTTATTTTTAAAGTGTTGTTTTCTTCAGTTACCTTTTAAGCTCCTTTTGTAACTGGCCAATTGAATTTTTTTGTTCATTGCATTCTTTTTCCACTTCACTAATTTTATTTTTCAATACATTGGTGGTGTCTTTTTCATATCTCTTTTTCTGGGCATCATATCCTTCTTGTACTGATTTCAATTTATTTTCCCATTTATCCTCCAGCTCTCTTTTGAGGTTCTTTATGCAATCTTCCAGAAAGGCCTTTTGAAAAGGACCAGTGATGGTCCTTAATAACTTCCTTTGGAGTTTTGTCTAAAGGAACCTCAGGATCTGGGGTCATCCCTTCTTTCTCTTGATAGAAGCTGTCTATGGTGAGAACTCTCTTTTGCTTCTTCTTTTTTTTTTTTTTTTTAGACAGCGTGGAGGTCTCTTTAAGGCTAGAAAAGCAGCGGCTGAGGTACTTTGCCCTGGGGCAATTCCTCGAATTAACTTAAGGTGCTGGGCCTGTGGGGGCTAGGACTAAATCGGGATTATTCCTTAAACAAGGCAAGTCTGCCAGAACACCTGTCCACAATCAGGGCAGAGTGTCTGAGTTCCTCAGATAAACTCCAGGTGTTTGGAGTTTGGAGTGTGGAGTTTCTACCACTATGAGCTGAGCTGAGTCCCACCCTCACTTCCAGCCTACACCGAAGTCCACTTGTTTATCCCTCTGTCCGAGTTAGACAAGCCTGATATGAAGTTCTTCAGAGAGCAGTGTCCAAATATTTCTGAATTCGTTGACTTAAAGATCAGTTCAGAGGCTTATTTTATTGTTGGTTTGAGAGAAGATCGGAGGAGAGGCAGAGAGTCACGTTTTCACTCTGCCTTCTTGGCTCCGCCCCCAAAAAAACCTTTTTAAAATAGAGATGGAACATGAAAAATGCCACAAGGGTGGAGGCAATTTTGGGGTTAATAAGATTTCCAGAGACAAACCATTCTCTAGAAAGCCCTGGGATGGATGGAGTTTGGAAAGTGAAATCAGGAGTGAGACCAGAAAGAACAAAAAATCAGAAGCCATGTGTAGGTTAGTTCCATTATGGAAGTATTGTTAAAGGAAGAAAAGCTAATGTGTTTTTAAAAGAAGTATTCAGAGTAAAAATAGTGGAGTTGGGAAGACCAAGAAATAGCCTGTTGGAATATTCTATTGAAACAATATTGCAGATTTTTTTCTGATGAGTCACTTTTAACAGCAAGTTTTTTGGGAGTGGAAGTGACAAGAGATAAACATTAACAAAAAAGAGGGAAGGGAAAACTGCCAAATACAAAGATTATTTCAGTTATATTTTTTCTTCTTTCCAGCTTTGGATAGCATTTGTTTTTGTTTCATGAAACACATCTCCTAGACACCATGCCAACACTCAATTGCCTCTTTTTCCTCTTAAAGTTTTAGTACCTACTATTCTCAATCTCAAAGTACTCTGCAGCTTCTGTTTGAAAAGGCATTTAGGCCCTTTAATAAGAAGTAGCATCACCTTACCCATATGTATGAATATTCCCTTGCTCACTTCTGCCATATCTCCAAAGAGATCCTTATTTCAGATATAACAAAGCATGACCTCTTTTTGTTATCACAGGACTTCTCCTGTGTGTCATTGCCCAAGCTGTTTAGTGATTTAGTAATGATCTATTTTATTCCCGTTGAATGTAGCTCTAATTTCCTGCAGTGATCAATATCAGCAATATGAATTCCTTTGAAAATGTGTCCCCTTAGAGAGAGTAGACATATAAGTGAAACATGAACCTGCCTCAAAATGAGAATCCAATAAACATTTATACGTTAACTTTAGAGCACTTTGTATCTTGTTGCTGTATCTTTCTAAATTAGGATTTGATATAGTGAAGCTTTTTGAGAGATTCTGGCCTGTAAGAGCATTATTAAAGGTATCCACTTTGCATTTGAAGTCTTAGTTTATTGAGAAATATCATTTCTCTGTCAAAAAATGAATTGAGTGCAGAGCAATAAAATACATGAAAATACAAAGGGTATTACTCCTTATTTGAAAATAGTTGTTGACAGTTTGCCATTACATACAGTTAACTGAACTCTCCCTATGAGAAAGGACACAGAATCTATGCTTTTTTTGGAAGACTTATGATCAGATGTTTCTTTTCAATTTTCCATCTGTGAGTCTTGAACTGGAAATGCAGATTGCCTATGGTTGTCATTTTCAGATGTTTTATCAACATTCTTAACCATTACCATGTTTTATAGATACAAATCCACTTTTTTGATCTTTCAAGATGACAATTATTCTCAATCTTTCAACTTTCTATTTGGTAAAGAACAACATTCACAGAGTGGCACTGAAAGATTTGTTCTAAATAAATTCTGCAGAGGAAAGCATCTTAGGCAGCTGACAATGAGCACTGTCAAGGAAGGCCATAGTTCTTTTTTACAGAAAATCGTCTACATTCACATGTAGTGCACATTTTATTATAAATAGTTTCTCAACAGGATGCTGACCTTTTTCTGACCACAACAATTCAGAAATTGAATTGTGAATCTAAGACTTTGTGAAGCAGCTATATAACTGGACAGTAAATTAGGAGAAACCCAGAAGGATCCTTATGGAATAATAGAGAGTCACAGGCCTGGTCTTAGATGTACAAAAAGAGCTGTGAAAGCTTTGAAGCACTGTTTAGTCTATTATTGGTAATAAGGCGGTAGTAGCCATAGCAATAGTGGTAATACTAGTGGTAGCAGCAGTAGCAGAAGCCTGCAGTAACATCAGCCCCAACAGTACTAGTAGTAGTAGTAGTAGTAGTAATAGTAGTAGTATGGGAATAGAAGGTCACTGCTTACATATATTGTTTAATTTCAAAGGATATAGAAAGGTCTCTATCTATTATATCAAAACCAACACTGATTTAATCACTATTAGTTTTCTATCAATAAAACTATCAGATTCCAGGGTGATCTCCAATTTTCTTGATCCATATCTTGCCACTGGATCCAGACAGCTTTGGAGGGGAAAGTGAAGCAGGTAACCTTGCACAGCCATCCCTCACTTAAATCCAATTTCACCTGCATTTCCTGTCATCACTTCCTTGATGTCATGGTCCTCTTTGAGAACAAAGGACAAACAACTAGCTGATTGACAGTCTATTTTGAGCTATATCACACAAATTCTTTTCTAAAGCAAAATGATTTGAGATTCAAATCAATTTTTTTTTCAAAATCGATGGGAATATGACACTGGATAGGTATTTCCTATACTTCAATATAATCTTGAACAGTGGTGTCAGTATACAAAGGTCTGAATCAAATTGGCAACTAAGGTCATCTGAAAGGATGAATGGAAGTTCCAGATCAATAGTAATTCTTTTTCACCCCTATATTTAGTAGCTTTGTTTGGAATGTTCTCTATGGTCTTTCTTTGCATTGGTGCACAATCCTCCAATGAGATATTTTATTGAGGGGCAGCTAGGTGGCGCAGTGGATAGAGCACCAGCCCTGAAGTCAGGAAGACCTGAGTTCAAATCTGGTCTCAGACACAACACTTCCTGGCTGTGTGACCCTGGGCAAGTCACTTAACCTCAATTGCCTCAGCAAAAAAAAAAAAAAAAAAGACACAAGAGATATTTTATTGAAATATTGTCAAAGGCAGATATAGTAAAGGGTGTTAAGCCCCATTGATCTTCAAAGGAAAAGAATCTTTTAATCCAGATGGATACCATCCACATGCTTATGGTGCCACCTCAAAAGCAAGTAGACGAAGTATAGAACTTAATGAAAAAAAAATTCATATCTGCCCAAATTGGTTTTCTGTGATCTCACCATGACATACATGCCAGCTCTTCAGACATTAACTTTGGACACTGACTCTAGTTCTGGTTATTATGAACTACAGCTTTTAATGCCTTTAGTTCTTTATCTTTTTTTCTGCCTATGATGTAAGATGTCCCAAACCAGTAGCTGAATGATGTTTCCCTCTTCACTAGAAAGATTACTGGATTTATTCTCTCTCCCCTTAGTATTTTCTGTAAGTTTACTCAATTGAAAGTATATTCCTTAACTGCTATCTTTTGACTTCCAGGACCAAGCTGTCAAATCAAATACTTCCTTTGACTTTGAGTAACTGTCCTGGTTACCCTTCATCTAAACATTAAGTTCCAAATCTCATCTTGCCCTGATTTTGTCTGTTCTCAATCATTCAGTAAATATGTAATTTAATGAGTATTTACCAAGTATTTAGGGTGTGCTAGGCTTAGTAGGATAAAAAAAAAGAATCCCTGAAGTCAAAGATCTTAAATTATAATGGGGGAAATACCTTGTAAATAACAAGACACATGCAAAATGTATGCAAAGTAGATGGGAGTAATCTCAGAGGAAAGGCATTACTAATTGAGGCACTGGAAAAGTCCTCCAAGATTTAAGCTATCTTGATGAAGACCAGAAAACTAATATGTGGGGGTGAGGAGAATGAGCCTTCTAGCAGTGAAAACACTAAGAAATTGGCTTCAACCATAAATTGACTGCATATGTGCTGGGAGAAAATGAACATACATAAAATTGTGTTGGGTTTTTTTCCCTTGCAAAATCATTACTGAATCACTATTATCATAAGTAAATTCTGGCACTTAGAGCAAGTACTTACAATGCTTTTAGGAAAATCTGAAGAGATAGGTTTCTTTAACTAAGCTGATAATAGGATTAGAAAGAAAATGGCAAATATCCTGTCCCACTTGTGCTTTATTCCTATTTTTTTTTTTTTTGCTCTCAGTCATTCCATCTTTTTGGCTTGCTCTAGAATCAATAATCAAATCAATATTGCGATTATAAGTGGAAAGAGTATGGCAATTGTCTCATGTAAAATGTAACACCATGCCAGTGACTACCTAAAAGATCAAAGCCTTTTCTTTTGGATACTACTCCATTTCTCTTTCCCTATTAGAATCTAAGCACTTTGAAGGCAGGAAGCACTTCATTCATTCATTATGTGGTTAAGGGCTAAGCCTGTGATTTTTGTCAAGAAAGTTAATTCAACAATGAAGAAATTTTATGAAACAATGTAACATAGTAATACCTCTCCAACTGAAGTTTTTGAGAAGCCCAGAACACTGAAAAATTAGAGGCCTTGCCTGGGTTCATATAGTTAGCATGCTATATGGTTGGATTTGAACCAAGGTCTTTGTGACTCTACGGTCAGTTTTCTGTTCACCACAGCACCCTGCCTTTCTATGTAAGGTACACAATGAAAGGTGCAAATACTAGGATCACATCACAGAATTAGAACCAGAAGGGATCTTTGAGGTCATTTAGTTCAATCTCTTCATTTTACAAATAAGGAATCTGAGTTTTGGAGAGATTAAATGACTTCTCTGAATCTCATTTATTCTTGAAGTAAATAATTGTGTTTTTTTTGGTTGTTGTTGTATAAATAGAATCTAGCAATGCAGTACTAAGTACATAGTCAGCACTTAATAAATATTTGTGTGTTTCATTGAATATCAAGGTACAAAAGTGGCACATTACATTTCACATTAAAGATGACTTGGAGAAATATTACAAATAAAGAACACTAAATCTGGCATCAGATGATTTGTGTTAATTTTCAAACCCTTCAGCCAATCAACAAGCATTTGTTATATACCTATTATATCATTAGAGAGGTTGTTTGGCCTTGATTTTTAAAGAAGAGCAAAGACATCATAGAGCGATGTCTTGACTCAAATGTCAATTGGATTTAAATGAGGAAGAATTGAAAAGTTGTCAACTTCATTCCTTCTTCCAGTCATTGAAATACAGTGAAAGAACAAAAGTTGGATGAATAACAATGGCCCTGAGATGAAGCAGATGACCATGGTGTCTTCAGTGTTTGATCGGCTCTGGCTGTACACAGCACTTGCTTTAGCTGTCTTTTTGACCTTTGCAATAATTTTTTTTCATCTGCTCATTTTACCAAGGGAAGCTTTTATATTTTTACTTGCACCAATGAGTTTGTAGTCAGTTTCCCTCAATCTTATCTAGTCCATTTGTAAAAACAGTTTCCTAGAATATGGCTGCTGTACAATTCAATTGACTGTGGATGAGCAGCCCTGAAAAGGGTTTAGCAAGCTTTCACAGCACAGGTCCTACTCTTCCTTGAACTTCCAGCTGATTATACAATAGATACCACATTTTATGCTGGATCTACAAAGATAAAAATAAAACCATGTCTAACCTCAAAAATCTGTATGGCTTTGGGCAAATTATTGAATCTTTATAGAACTCAGTTTCCTCAATTGTGGATTGAAGGTCTTTATTCAGTGGAACCTTGGTTACTATGGGACATATGCAGTAGATTGTCAGTAAATATCATTTAACTGATTCTTTAAGAATTGTTTAACATTTGTCTTTGCATATTTTGATCATATTCCAGTTCCATACCATGTGCAAAGATTAGCTACATATTTAAACATATTTTTCTCTAGAGGATACAGGAAGGACTTTCAGAATTCTAGTGAGGGAACTAGGTTCAAGTAAAGCGATTCAAAATTGATGTATTTGTACATTGGCATACATTTTTTTCTGTTTTCTGAACTGATTAATATAATTTATCTATTTTCAATAGCAAATTTAAACCAATATATATGTGTACTTCACTAATCTGCAAATCAAGAGATGATTTGTAAGAAATCCCTCATAGAGGCAAACCTAGATTTCATAGCACATTTTAATGGGATCATTATCCATTTTAATAAAGTAATTTTAATCAGATGAGTAATAACAAAAACAAACATAACTTGGATTCATTTATGAAATGATCTCAAAGTCAATAAGAGGCAATGATGTTGTGTCATAAATATCAATTGTATTGATTTTTTTAAAACAAGTTTTAATTAATTTCTTCTGTTTCTTACACCATTATAATTATCCCTAGTATTCTTTCCTTCTTCCTTCCTGGAGAGACATCCCATAATAAAAAGAGAAGTTTTTTAAAAGGAAAAAAAATCATTATAACTAATGGATATATTGAAAAAGTTCTAATTAAGGTATGAGAGGAATATACTGGCAGAAAAAGAAGGAAAAAGTGCAAATTATCTGTCATTAAAAATGAAGTAAGGAAAAGCTTTTACACTGAAGAAGAATGGGAGGAGATAAGGAATGAATAAATTTTACTCTCATCAGAATTGTCTAAATAGGAAATAACATACATACTCAATAGAGATATAGAAATTTATCTTACCCTGCAGGAAACTTCGAGGGAAATGGGATATGGTAAGGGTAAGGTTGGTAAAAAGAGGGCATATTGAGGGAGGGAGTACTCAGGATTAAAACATTTTGAGGAGGGACGGGGTGAAAGGAGAGAGAATAAATGGCAGAAAATACAATTAGCAATAGTAATTGTAAAAACATTTTTTCTAAGCAAGTTGCTCTGATAAGGTCTCATTTCTCAAACTGAGGAAACTCAGTGAAATTTATAAGAAAAAATAATTGCCATGCCCCAATTGATAAATGATCAAAAGATAAGATCTGTGCCCAAAGGGCTGCAAATTCATGCATATCTTTTGACCTAATAACACCATTATTAGGCATGAATACCAAAAGAGATTCAGAAAAAAAATAAAGGAAAGAGATGCTATGTACAAAAATATTCATAGCAGCTATCTCCTCAGGACAAAAAACATTAAAATTGAGGGGATGCTCATCAATTGGGAAATGACTCAATAAACTCTATTTTGTGTTTGTGATAGAATATTACTGATCTCTGGGAAATGATTAGCAAGATACTCTTAGGAAAAAACAAACACCTGGACAGTCCTCTATGAATCAAGTGAAACACACTATATGCAAAGGAAAAGCAATATTCTGGGATGACCAGCTGTAAATGACTTTGATATAGCCAAACTCAACTATTCTGAAGGACTTATGATGAAAAATTCTATCCACATCCAGAGAAAGAATTGTGTCTGAATTCAGATTGAAGCAGTTTCTATTTCTCTATGTGTCTTGATTTTTTTTTAACAATTTTTCTTGAGTGTTTTTATTTTCATTTGGGTGGGAGAGCTATGTTTTCTTTCACAAATTGACTTTTATGGAATTGTTTTGTATAATGTCTTATGTGGCCTCTTATTTGTGAGTTGAGATAAAGGAGAGAAGCTAGAAGTCAAAAAACTTAAAATCAAAGTTAAAAAAATTGTTTTGTATTTAACTTTGAGCTTTTATGGAACAAGAGAGTAAAAAACATCAAATCCTGAGGTTACTAAAGGCAAGGCAACTCCAGAGGAAATAGCAAAGGGAGACATGAGCTGGTCCCCATTTCATAAGGCTTTTCTGGAAAATTGTATAAAGAATCTTAAAAGAGAGAAGGAAAAATGAGAAAATAAAATGAAATCATTACAAAAAGGAATGGAAAAAAGGAAAAAAAAATGCAATGAACAAAAAATTCAACTGGCCAATTACAAAAGGAGCTAAAAAAGTTAACTGAAAAAAATAATGCACTAAAAACTAGAATTGAACAAATGTAAGTGAATGATTCAATAAGACTTCAAGAATCAAACAAAAACAAAAATTGAAAAAATAAGAGAAAATATGAAATATGTCCTAAGAAAAACAACTGACCTGAAAAAATAGATCTAAGTGAGACAATGTAAGGATTATTAAACTTCCTGAAAGAAAGCCATGATGAAAAAAAGGACCTAGACACTATCTTACAGGAAGTCATAAAAGAAAACTCCTGATATTTTAGAATCAAAAGGTAAAATAGCTATTGAAAGAATTCACCAATCACCACCTGAAAGAGATGCCAAAATTAAATCTCAAAAGAATATCTTGGCTAAATTTCAGAACTATGGCATGAAGGAAAAGATATTACAAGCAGTCAGAAAAACAAACAAAACAATTCAAATACCAAGGAAACACAATTAGGATTATGCAGGACCTAGCAGCTACCATCTTAAAGGATCAAAAGCCTGGAATCTGATATTTCAAACAAGGAACTTGGATTACAGTCAAGAATAAGCTGTCCAGCAAGCATTATCTTTCAGGGAAGAAGATGGATCATCAATGATATAAGTGAAGTTTACTATTTCTAATGAAAAGAGCAGAATTGAACAAAAAAAATTAATCTCCAAACACAGAACTCGAGAAGCATAAAAAGGTAAAATTGGAGAGAACTTTTGAAAACTATATTTCTATTATGGGTATATTTAGAGATTGCAGGTAAAATATGGTTTTATTTTGATAATATGAAAAAGCAGCTAGAGGTGGAAAGGGGATCTTACTGGAAAAAGAGGAAAAAGGAGGTTAAATAACGGAAATTACATCTCACAAAGAGGCAAAGAAAAACTATTATAACTGAGGGAAGAAGGGAGAGAGATGAGAGAGAATATCAGACATATGTGATTTCACAGAGAAACTTGTCTCTCCTTTTAGGGAAGTGGGAGGGGCTCTAAAGAGGAAGGACTGTTTGAGGGAGGTGGTAATCAAAAGCAAAATACTGCAGAGGATGAAAGGAGGAAAGAAAAGAGAAAAACATAACTTTGGACAAATAAGATGGCAGGAAATACAGAATTAGTTATTTTAAATGTGAATGTGAATGGGATGAATTCTCACATAAAACTGAAGCAGGGGGCAGCTAGGTGGTGCAGTGGATAGAGCAACAGCCCTGAAGTCAGGAGGACCTTAGTTCAAAATGGATCTCAGACACTTAACATTCCCTAGCTGTGTGACCCTGGGCAAGTCACTTAACCCTAATTGCCTCAGCAAAAAGCAACAACAAACAAACAAACAACAACAACAAAAAAAAAAAAACTGAAGCAGATAGCAGACTGTATTAAAACCCAGAATCCTGCAATATGTTGTTTACAAGAAATACATCTAAAGCATAGTGATACATAGAGAGCAAAGAAAAAGGACTAGAGTAGAATCCACTATGCTTCAGGTGAACAAAAAAAAAAGCAATCCTGATCTCAGATCAAGTAAAAGCAAAAATAGATCTAATTATAAGAGATAAGGAAGGAAACTATATTTTATTAAAGGTTACCATAGATAATGAAGCAATTTCATTAATAAACATATATGCACCAAGTGGTATAGCATGGGAATTCATATAGGAGAAATTAAGAGAGATGCAAGAATAAATAGACAACAAAACTATACTAGTGGGGGATCTCAACCTTGTTCTCTCAGAACTAGATAAATTGAACACAAAATAAATAAGAAAGACATTATGGAAGTAAACAAAATCTTAGAAAATTTAGGTATGATAGATCTTTGGAAGAAATTGAATGGAGATAGAAAGGAGTTTGCTTCTTTATCAGTAGTTCATAGAACTTATACAAAAACTGACCATTTGTTAAGGCATAAAAACCTCAAAATAAAATGCAGAAAGGCAGAAATAATAAATGCTTTTTTCCAGATCATTATGCAATAAAATCACATGCAATATAAGGCCAGGAGGAAATAGAAAAAAAAGTTAATTGGAAATTAAATAATCTAATCCTAAAGAATGAATGGGAGAAACAGCAAATCAAAGACACACTCAATAATTTCCAAATAAACAATTTCCAAAAAATCCAGGAGAATAACAATAATGAGACAACATACCAAAATTTAAGGGATACAGCCAAAGTGGTTATAAGAGAAAATTTCATATCTCTAGATACACACTTGCAAAAAATAGAGAAAGGGAAGATCAATGAATTGGGCTTATAAATAAAAAAAACTTAGAGAACAAATTAAAAACCCTCAATTAAATACTAAATTTGAAATTCTGAAAATAAAAGGGAGGATTAATAAAATTGAAAATAAGAAAACTACTGAATTAACGAATAAAACTGAGTTGATTTAATGAAAAAACAAAACAAAACAGATAAACCTCTAGTTAATTTGATTAGAAAAAGGAAAGAAGAAAATCAAATTGTTAGTCTGGAAAATGAGAAGGGAGAACTTTCCACCAATGAAGAGGAAATCAGAGCAATAATTGGGAGTTATTTTGCCCAACTATATGCCAATAAATTTGATAATACTAATAAAATGGAGAATATCTACAAAAATATAAATTGCTAGGTAATCAATTATTTAAATAGCCACTTTTTAGAAAAAAAAATAGAACAACTATTAATCAACTTCCTAAGAAAAAATCTCCAGGACCAGATAGATTTATACTTGAATTCTACCAAACACTTAAATAATAACTAATTCCAATACTATATAAAGTATTTGAAAAAATAGGGAAAGAAGGAATCCTACCAAATTCCTTTTATGATACAGATATGGTACTGATAGCTAAACTAGGAACAGTGAAAACAAAGAAAGAAAATGATAGACCAATTTCCCTGATGAATATTGATGCAAAAATCTTAAATAAAATTTTAGCAGCGAGATTACAGAAAGTCATTCCCAGGATAATACACTATGACCAAGTAGGTCATGTTCAATATTAGGAAAACTATTAACATAATTGTCTATATCAATAATCAAATTAATAAAAAAATGTGATTCTCAGTAGATGCAGTAAAAGCAATTGACAAACTCCGATATTCATTCCTATTAAAAACACTAGAGAGTTCAGGAATAAATGGACTTTTCCTTAAAATTATCAGTAGCAACTATTTAAAATCATCAGCAGGCATCATTTGTAATAAGGACAAACTAGAACCATTCCCAATAAGATCAGAAGTGAAACAAGAATGCCCACTATCACCATTACTATTCAATATTTTATTAGAAATGTAAGCTTTGGCAATAAGAGAAGAAAAAGAGATTAAATGAATATATTAGGTCATCAGGAAACAAAATTAGCACATTTTGCAGATGATATGATAGTATATTTAAAAAACCCAGAAGAATCAACTAAAACACTACTAGAAAAAATTCACAACTTTAGCAAATCTACAGGATACAAAAAACAAAATCCACTTAAATAATCAACATTTTTATATATCAACAACAAAGTTCAGCAGCAAGAAATACAAAAGGAAATTCCATTCAAAATAACTGTTAATTGTATAAAATATTTGGGAATCTATCTGCCAAGGGAAAGTTAGGAAATATATAAGTAAAACTACAAAACACTTTCTACAAAAATAAAGTCAGATTTAAACAATTGAAAAAATGTCAAGTGCTCTTGGATAGGTCAAGGGAATACAAAGATGACAATAGTGCCTAAAGTAATTATTTATTTAGTGCTATACAAATCAAACTCCCAAGAAACTTTTTTTACTGACCTAGAAAAAATTATGACAAAGTTCATCTGGAAGAACAAAAGATCAAGAATTTCAAGGGAATTAATGAAAAAAAAGTGCTGATGAATGTGACCCAGCTGTGCCAGATCTAAAACTTATAAAGCAGTAGTCATCAAAACCATTTGGTACTGGCTAAGAAATAGAATAGTAAATCAGTGGAATAGGATAGGATTACATGACAAAATAGGCAAAAACTATAGCAAGCTAGTGTTTGGAAAAGTAAAAAATCCCAGCTTTTGGGAAAACTCACTATTTGATAAAAACTGCTGGGAAAATTGGAAAATAGTGTGGAAGAAATTAGGGCTGGATCCACACCTAACAGCACATACCAAGATAAAATCTAAATGGGCTCACGATTTAGACATAAAGAGTGACATTATAAACAAATTAGAGGAACATAGGATAGTTTACCTCTTAGATCTGTGGAGAAGGAAGGAATTTGTGTCCAAAGAAGAACTGGAACTCATAATTGAAACCAGATTGATAATTTTGATTATATTAAGTTTAAAAGGTTTTGTACAAACAAAACTAAGACAGACAAGATTAGGAGGGAAGCAATAATTTGGGAAATCATTTTTACATTTAAGGGTTCTGATAAAGGCCTCATTTCTAAAATATATAGAGAATTGACTCATATTTATGAGAATTCAAGCCACTCTCCAATTGATAAATGGTCAAAGGATATGAATAATTTTCAGATGATGAAATTAAAACTATTTCTAATCATATGAAAGAAAAGGTGCTCCAAATCAGTATTGATCAGAGAAATGCATCAAGTGGTAAAAAGGAAAGAACTCTTGACAACTGTATTTCTATTATGGATATACTTAGAGAATGCGGATAAATATGATTTTTTTTTGACAAGATGAAAAAGCAACTAGAGGTGGAAAGGGGATCATATTGAAAAAAGAGGGAAAAGGAGGTAAAATAAGGGAAATTACAGCTCACAAAGAGGCAAAGAAAACCTATTATAATTGGGGGAAAGAAGGGAAGGGAATGAACATTATGTGAATCTTACTCTCATCAGATTGGGCTCTAATAAAGTATATCAGACACATTTGGTTTCAGAGTAAACCTTGTCCTTCTTTATAGGAAAATAAGAGGCAAAGGAGGAAAAGAAAGGGAAAGACTAATAGAAGGGAAAACAGAAGAATTAGGAGGAAAGGTATCAAAGAGGGGGAAGGGACTCTAATAGGGGAGGACTATTTGAGGAAGGTAGTCATCAAAAGCAAAATACTGGGATGAGGGAGAGGAGAAATGAATATAGTTTAGATAAATAAGATGGCAGGAAATACAAAATTAGTTATTTTTAACTGTAAATGTGAATGGGATGAACTCCTCCATAAAACAGAAGGGGATAGAAGACTGGATTAAAAGACAGAATCCTACAGTATGTTGTTTACAAGAAACAAATCTAAAGCATAGTGAAACACAGAGAGTGAAGAAAAAGGGCTTGAGCAGAATCCATTATGCTTCAGGTGAACAAAACAAAACAAAACAAACAAACAAACAAAAAAGCATGGGTAGCAATCCTGATCTCAGATCAAGTAAAAGCAAAGATAGATCTAATTAAAAGAGATAAGGAAGGAAACTATATCTTACTAAAGGGTACCTTAGATAATAAAGCAATATCAATACTAAACATATATACACCAAGTGGTATAGCATGGAAATTCCTAGAAGTTAAAAGAGATGCAAGAAGAAATAAACAGCAAAACTGTACTAGTGGGAGATTTCAACCTTGCTGTTGCAGAACTAGATAAATCAAACCACAAAATAAATAAGAAAGGAGTTAAGGAGGTAAGCAAAATATTAGAAGGGTTAGATATAATAGATTTTTGGACAAAATTAAATGGAGACAGAAAGGAAGTCAGTTTTTTTTTTTCTCAGTGGTTTGCAGAACTTGTACAAAAACTGACTGTGTTAGGCCATAAAAGCCTCAAAATCAAATGCAGAAAATCAGAAATAATAAATGCATTTTTTTTCAGATCATGATGGAATAAAAATCACATGCAATATAAGGCCAGGAGAAAATAGACCAAGAAGTAATTGGAAACCAAATATTTTCATCTTAAAGAATGAATTGGTGAAACCACAAATCATAGACACAATTAATAATTTCATTCAAAAGAATGACAATAAGAAGACAACATACCAAAATTTGTGGGATGCAGTAAGAAGGGGAAATTTTATATCTCTACATTCTTACTTGCATAAAATAAAGGGAAGGTCAATGAATTGGGCTTGCAACTAAAAAAGCCTGAAAAAGAACAAATGAAAAACCCCTAATCAAAGACCAAAATTGAAATTCTAAAAATAAAAGAGAGATTTATAAAATTGAAAGTAAAAACACTATTGAATTAATAAATAAAACTAAGAGTTGGTTTTATGAAAAAAAACCAACAAAATTGATAAAACCTTTAGTTAATTTGATTAGAAAAAAGAAAGTGGAAAATCAAACTGTTAGTCTCATAAATGAAAAGAGAGTACTTTCCACCAATGAAGAGGAAATTACAGCAATAATTAGGAGTTACTTTGTCCAACTTCATGCCAAGAAATTTGATAACCTAAGTGGAATGGAAGAATACTAAAAAACATATGGATTGCCCAGGTTAACAGAAGAGGAAATAAATTACTTAAATAATCCCATTTAAGAAAAAGAAATAGAACAAGCTATTAATCAATTATCTAAGAAAAAAATCTCCAAGGCAAGGTAGATTTACATGTGAATTTTACCAAACATTTAAAGAACAAGTAGCTCCAATACTATATAAAGTATTTGAAAAAATAGGAAACAAAAGACTCCTACCAAATTCCTTTTATGACAGAGATATGGTACTGATACCTTAGCCGGGTGGGACAAAAACAGAAAAAGAAAATTATAAAACAATTTTCCTAATGAATATTGATACAACAATCTTAAATAAAATATTAGCAAAGAGACTACAGAAAATCATCCCGAAGATAATACATTATGATCAAGTAGGATTTATACCAGGAATGTAGGGATGATTCAATATTAGGAAAATTATTAGCATAATTGACTATATCAATAACTAAATTTTCAAAAATATATGATTATCTCAATAGATGCAGGAAAAGCATGTAGTATCATTGGATTTAACATATATTTCTAAATATTTAACACGTATTGAGACTACCTGCCATCTAGGGGAGAGGATGGGTGGAAGGAGGGCAAAATTTGGAACAGAAGATTTTCCAAGGGTCTATGTTGAGAAATTACCCATGCATATGTTTTGTAAATTGAAAGCTTTAATATTTTTTTTTTACAAAAAATCCTAACAAATCCCGAGGTGAATAGAGAAACTACCTGGAATTCAATCTAAAATTGGATTTTCTCTATTTGAACTATTGAGGAATATTGATGATGTAAAAATATTTGCAAAGCCTCTTGCAGATGTTACAAGTTACTCTTGTGACCTGGTTCTACAGCAAAATAGTAGAAATGTCAATGACCTGAAGATAATAGGGTCTGTAAAATGAGAGTGGAATACTCTGTGAGCCTGTAGGCAATCTCTAGAGAATTTTGTAATGAGGAAATGTGATTTTATTTTTCATGAGGGAAGCATGGTCAATAAAGCTAATATATTCATGCTAAGACTATATATATCAAAGAAAATCTCAGATCTGGTCAATTGACAAGCTGAGGAGCAGTAGAACTATAGAAAAAAGTCAGATGATGACAATTGTTTGGTAGAGATTTTGTACACCTTTGACAATATATAAGTTAATATGTGAATTGCTATTGTGGAAATGTTTTCAGATTTTTATATTTTTTAAAAAATTTATTTTATTTGGAAAAAAACCACTAAGAAAAAAGAAAAACAGAGAAGTAGCACAAAACAAACTAAAGCAAAACAAAAGAGAACATTGTTATATGCCCTGCAGGAAATCAGGAAGGATTCACAATATATAACAACAAACTACCAAATCAAGAAAATAAATATATTAGTAGAAGGGTAAAAATAATTTAACTGAGGAAAATATTTAATAATTTCTTTTGTAAAAGAAAAATAGAAGTCCACATATGAGCAATGTGTAACACCTATGACCATCTCTAGAAAGGGTAAGGTTAGAACTATTTTCTTATTAGTCTTCATTCAAGGTAAGCTTAATCTTTCTCATTTTGATAAATTAACTTTTGACTTGGGAGTATGCTGCTTTTTTTTCCATTTACATTGTATTTATTTTTATATTATTTTTCTTTCCTGGGTTTAATTCACTTTGCATCAGTTCATATACTTGATATTCATTATATATGTCATTTCTTACATAAAAATAATATTCAACTACAATAACATACAACAATTTGCTATTCCACAATTGATTGGCATCTATTTTATTACCACTTCTTTGATATTGTAAAAAGTATTGTGATAAATATCTTGATATATATGTGGACTTGTTCCTTTTCAATGGTTTCCTGGTTAGCCTCAAAAATGGAGTCTGGAATTCAAAAGTTATGAGTATTTTAGTCACTGTATTTGCAAAATTGCAAATTGTTTTCCAACATGGCTGTACCCAATTCACAATTCCCCTCAAACTATATTAGTATATCTACCATGAAACAATCCCTCTAATATTGACTATCTCATTTTGGTGATTTGTCCATTTGCAGGCCTAAGATGAAACCTCAGACATTTTCTTTTTTTTTTTTTTCTTTTTTTCTTTATTTGTATTTATTTGTATTTCACTTGTGATTACTGATTTACAGCATTCTTCCATGTAGTTGTGATTTTTTTGCAATTCTTTCTTTGAGAACTATTCTTATTCTTTGACTATCTTTTGGAGAATGGTTGTCATTGATGTATATATGTATATGATAAATATGAATGTAATTTATTTATATGTATGTATATATGCATATATACATACATATAAACATTCATTCATAAACACATATGTATGAAATAACAAATTCTTATCATAGAAACTTAATACAAATTTTTTGTTCCCTTGTAATTTGACCACTTTTCTTCTTAGGTACAAAAATTTTGTCTGTTCATAAACTTTTCAGCTTTAGGTAATTATCAATTGCTCCCCTTCACATTCTTCTCCTTATGAGACCACAAGGGAAACTTTCTCCTCATGGTTATTCCTTAATTTGCCCTCAGTACAACTCTCATTCATCTTTGTTCCACAACTTCCTTCCCCCTTTTCATATACGTTCACATTTTTTTTACTATAACTCCACCAAATAAAAAAAATTTTAAAAAGATAAATGATTCTCTAATAGGAAGGTTGTCACATGGTTCTGCTCATAATTACTCAAGTCTGCCTCTTCTCTTTTATTTACATCTGCTTTTCACCTTTACTCCTTTCTTTTGCATATCTTTTACAAAAAAAAAGTCTCTTAATAGCCTGTCTGTTGTCACTCTGTTGGCTGATGTTATCTTTGGCTGTTGTATTTGTTCATTTCTATATTTCTGTTTTCGGAGGGGTTTTTATTTTCTTTCTAAGAATGTTTCAAACACTTTTTCATTATTGAATGTCAAAATATTGTTTCATTCATCATTAAGTTCAGATTTGTAGGATAGACTGAATCCTTAGTCTTATCCCTCTTTGAAACACATTATAATATTCCCTCATATTTTCTAATGAGTGCAGAACAGTTTTCATTATTTGAATGTTTTTATTTTATTATTTGAAATTTTTTTTGATCACTTGCAGAACTTTTTTTTAACTGAATTGTCAAATTTAACCATTATGTTTCTTGAAGTCTGCAATCTTTTTTTTTTGGTTTATTTTGTTGTTGTTACTTTGTGTGTGTGTGTGTGTGTGTGTGTGTTTCTAAAAATGATCCAATTCTTTTCATTGGAATTTCATTATCTGTGTTAAAAACTACTTGAAATTTTGTTTCTATTATTTCTTTCATTATGGCATTAAGGCATTCTGTCCTGTTGTGTTTGTCTGTGAGACCTATGATACTTTGTATTTTTTTTTAAAAGAATTGCATCCTTTCTTTAAGATCAATATATTTATATAGAAAATATAGTCCAATTTATCAGAATAAATACTCAAATGATGTAAATGGTTTTCAGATGAAGAAATTAATGCCATCTATAGTCATATGAAAAAAATGTTACAAATCACCATGGAGTAGAGAAATGCAAATTAAAACAACTCTGAGGTACCACCTCACACATTTCAGATTGGCTAAGATGACAGCAAAAGATAATGATAAATTTTGGAGAAGATATGGGGAAATTAGAATGCTAATGCATGTTTTGTGGAGTTGTGAATTGAATCAACAATTCTGGAGAGCAATTTGGAACTATCTCCAAATGACAATGAAACTGTGTAAACCCTTTGATCCAGCCACTATTAGGTACATATTCCAAATAATCATAGAAAAAGGGAAAGCCCCTACAAAAATATTTATAGCAGCTCTTTATGTGGTGGCAACGAAGTGTGAATTGAGGGGATGTCTATCAAATAAGGAATGATTAAATAAGTTGTGGTATATTAATATAATGGAATAGTAATGTTATATAAGAAATGATAAGCAACCTGATTTCAGAAAAACCTGGAAAGCCTTACATGAACTGACATTGAATGAAGTGAGCAAAAGCAGCAACATAGTGTGATGATCAACTATGATAGACATAGTTCTTCTGGGCAATAAAATGATCTAAGGCAATTCCAAAAACTATGACGCATATCTAGGCCAAGCTAATATATAAACATGACAATTCTGCATTAATTGGTCTACTTGTTCAGTGTCATACCAATCAATCTAACAAAACATAAGTTTATAATACTAGAAAAATAATAACAAAATTCATCTATAAAAACAAAAGGTCAAAAATATTAAGGGAATTAATCACAAAAATTATGAAGGATGGAAATTTAGCAGTACCAAACCTAAAACTATATTATAAATCAGCAGTAATCAAAACCATTTGGTACCAGCTAAGAAGTAGAATGGTGGATCAGTGGAATAGATTAAATACACATAACACAATAATCAAGGCCCATAACAATCTATTTTTTGATAAACACCCAAATTCCAGCTTCTGAAAGTGAATTTTCAGCAGAAAAATTGAAAAATAATATTTCAGAAACTCTGCACAGACCTACATCTCACTCCCCATACCAAAATAAAGTCAAAATGCATAACTGATTTGAGCATAGTGGATGACACCATAAGCAAATAGGAGAGCAAGGGATAATTTACATATCAAATCTTTGGAGAAGGGATGAATTTTTGACCAAAGAAGAACTAGAGAACATTATGCAGTACAAGATGGACAACATTTATTACATTAAATTAAAATTTTTTGCAATAAAAACAAAAGTAAAAGGGAAGTAAAAGCTGGAGGAAAATGTTTATAGTCATTTTTTCTGATAAAAGTCTCATTTCTAAAATATGAAAAGAACTGTGTCAAATGTATAAGAATACAAGTCATTCCCCAATTGATAAATGGTCAAAGGATGTGAAGAGACAACTTTCAAATGAAGAAATTAAAGTCTAATTTCTAAAGAATTTCTAAAGAAAATAATGATATATTAAAAAGTGCTCTAACTCACTATTGATTAGGGAAATGCAAATTAAAACAACTCTGAGGAACCACATCACACCTCTCAGATTAGTTAAGATGACAGGAAAAGATCATGATAAATGTTGGAATGGATGTGGGAAAATTGGGACACTAATGAATTGTTGAAGTTGTGAATTGATCCAACTATAGTGGAGAACAATATGGAATTAGGCTCCAAGGGCTATCAACTGCACATACCCTTTGACTCAGCAGTGCCAGTATTGGGTCTGTATCCCAAGGAAATCATAAAGGAGGGAAAAGGATTCAAATGTGCAAAAATGTTTAAAACAGCTCTTTTTTGTGGTATCAAAAAATTGGAAAATAAGTAGAGGTACATCAAGTGGGAAATGTCTTAACAAGTTGTGATGCATGAAGGTAATGGGATATTATATTGTTCTATAAAAATTGATGAACAAGCTGATTTTAGAAAGGCCTATAAATGAACTGATACTGAATGAAAAAAACAGAACCAGAAATGCATTGTACACAATAACAGAAAGAATGGGCAATCCAACTATAAAAGACTTGGCTCTTCTTAGTTGTTCAGGGATCTAAAGGAATCCCAATAGACTTTGGACAGAAAATGCCATCTGCATCCAGAAAAAAGAACTAAACAGACTGAAATAAATCAATACATGTTATATGGATTTCTTTTTTTCTGTTTTTTACTCTCCCATAGTTTTTCCTTTTTTGCTCTGATTTTTTCTCTTCCAACATGATTCATAAAGCAATTAAAAATAAATAAATGAATGAATGAATGAATGAATACAAAGGGAAAAAGAAAAAAAAAGACTCATGGTGGAAAATGCTACATATATACAGAGAAACAACCATGCATCTGAATAAAGATTTAAGCATACTACTTTTAATATTTTTTCACGCTTTTTCCTATTTGTTCTGCTTCTCATTTTACAATATAACTATTGTGGAAATATGTTTAAAATGCTTGTACACATGTAATTTTTATAAGATTGTTTGCCATCTTGGGGAGAATGGAGAAGGGATAAAGAAAAGAAAAAAAAAACTCAATAGATTATAAATTGAATCTTCATAGCTACCATTACATGTAACTGAAAAAAATCACTATTTACATAACATTCATTATATTCAGATCACATAGTAAGGAATTTTTCTCTCTTCATTTTGTGTTTTGCCATTCTTCTTCCGTATCTTCCTTCACTTCTGTGTATTTGTATTGCCAATCTATTACATACTCCTTTGTGTCTTTAGTCAGATCTACCATAACAGATTTAAGTTTTTATATTCTTCCCATTACTTCTAAGACATAGGTCATAATTTTCTCTCTCACAATTCTCATTTTTTCTTTTAAAAACCTCAAAAAACCCATGTTCAATTTTGTATAATCCTCAAATTCCACAGGGTCCTATGTCTCATCAAGTGTTATATCATTTTCTTTGTTTTGTAACATTTATTCATAGATGTCTAATTTCATTTACTAGATCTGGAGGACATATTTCCTTCTGTTGTTATGTTCCCCCTAGTGATTTATCTACTTAGGATCAAAGAACTTTTCTTTCCTTCATAAGAATTTTTGCAGTTTCAGTTCCCCTATCCATATTTTTTCCTATGACAATTTCTGACTCCCTCCCCTCTGATGGTGATTTCCTCAGGGGCTGTCTCTCAGAGTGTCTCAGCCTTCTCCAAGGACAGGAAATTCATGATTAACCAGCCAAGGTCTCTCCCTCAGATGATTCTGTGGTAGACAGACTGGTCCTATATGGATTCTGAGTTCTTGCCCTCAGGTCTAGTAGAACTCTGTATAACCCACTTAACATTTCATGACATATTTTGGTGTCCTCTTCTGCTAAAATTTCAGAGCTTCAGAGAGGTGCGGTACTGGAGACTCTGGAAGATGAGAATGATGTCTCAGAAACTCTGGGAGGAGAGGAAGAAAATGGAAATCACAAAAAAGCCATTCTTCCATCTTGTCATGCCTGCATCGATTTTTAAAAGGGAAAATTATCAAATTAACCCTCTTTTCACTTAGAATTTGTTGAAATTTCAACTTATATGATAGGCTGGGTGTATATTATATGCAATACCATGATTCTTAGTCCTAAATGGAGGCAAAAAAAAGATAAACAGGATTTGATTTCAGTTTTCATATGATATACAATCTAACAGAAGTTAATTTACAGATATAAGTACAAATTTAAGGAAATTCACATACGTAATAAATCCACTATTCATATCAAGTAGAAGAGATAGCTTTAGGTACTGAGTTCTTAGTACATATATGTGTAGTCTTTATTCACAATGAAGAGAATCTTAAACCTTTGAGAAAATTCTTTCCATGACATCTTTTTTTTACATATGCTGAATATAATTGAATCAAATTGATTCAGTCCTTGAATTGAATTCATTTATCCATATTAATACTTTTCATTCCCCGAAAACAAAGAACAAGTCTTCCTTTTTAAGTTTTCCACAACAAAAATTAATATATCTAGTGTAGTGCCTTTATCCAGGGTATAGAGCAATGCGCTCTATACTAAAAGAACCATGATGTTTTGTGTGTGTGTGTGTGTGTGTGTGTGTGTGTGTGTGTTTGTGTGTGTGTGTGGAGACAAAGGGTATCCCCTTCATCATGTATCTGGAACTTGAATCTTGCATATTATATCACTTTGTTCCCTTTCTCGGTCAACGTCTGAGATAAGAAAAGCAGATGTGCTGGTAGGATTAAGTGCTATGATAGCATAATTCCACTGTACAGTTAGACATAGTCCTTCAAGTGTTTCATAGTGAGAAAGGGAAAGTAGTGGCCAATTGAGTATTTAAATAACCATTTTTACTTACTCATGTTTACATAATGATCAGATAATAACAACAGTAGTCATTATTATACACATGAATCAGGCAATAAAAATATAAAAATAGATGAGTGAGAGCTGTACTGACTATATAACCCACTATGCCTCTTTATTAAAGATTTCTTTCTTCTATTTACAATACTGGTCCTTCATATATTAATTTTTGAGGCAGATGGGTAATTGAAATATCATTTACATCTTCCAGTAAAGGAAAGACTCAAATGAAGCACTATACATGTAAAATATAAAATATTTCAAAGAGATTTACTTAGACCTGCTTGATTTTGCTAAGGCCTGAGTCCATTCAGCAGAAAACTAAATAACATTGGTCATGGTGTTGAGCTAAATATGAAAATGAGCATTTGAGCAGCCATCTGCTCTATATGGATGATTTGCAGCTCTGTATCATTTTAAAAACACAACTTCACAAGCTATTGAAAATTACTGAGAAAAAATTACTAAAAACTTCACTGAGGTACAAATGGAGTTTGAAATGGACAAATACAAATCAATATAAATAATGAAAGCACAATTTATTATGACAAATGGACTCTGGCACTGAAAATAAAACTGTTATAGAACTCATTGAAGCTTTAGGGCAAGGTAGAACCTATAGTATCTAAGCTTCTATCTTTAGAAAGGTATGATATACATAATTTTTAAACTAATGAAAATATTCACATCACATGTTGAGAAAATGAAACTGGATATCAATTTATATGAGGGATGTATCTGTGGTATTGGTTTATCTAATTCAATTGATTTATAAATGTGTATTATATAGGACTATAGTCTCACATGTAAGAACTACAATATCATATGACTAATGACTCATCTTGGATTCATTCAAGGGGGCAAAGACAAAATGGCAAAGTGAATTGAACTCCTATGAGTTTTCTATTCAGCTCTGCCAGTACACTATAAACACCTTTTTAAAAAGCATGCCAAAATGAGTCCAATAATCTGTAAAATGTATTATGATTCATTATTTCTATCCCAGGAGAGGTTAGTAGGACAGAAGGAAAGATCTACAGAGGCTGGGGATAGAGCTGACCATGACTGTTTGCAGCATAAGCAGCATGGGCTGTATAGCTTAAAGGCAATGGTAGTAGCAGTCATGGTGGGACTCAGTGCCCAGGGATGTTAAGGGAACTGAACACCTAGTCAGAGAAAGGTTACAGGGAACTCCTGTGATATTACTGAGCATAGGGATAGATGCCATTTGGCAATTCTCTCACTCATTAGACAGGTCCAGGTCACAAGTTCAGGGCAAATAGAAGTAGTTGCAGCTTCAAAGGAATAGAGAACCCTTTGATCCAGCAGTGTCTCTACTAGGCCTGTAACCCAAAGTGATCACAAAAAAGGGAAAAGGACCCCCATTAGCAAAAATGTTTTAACAGCCCTTTTGTAGTGGCAAGGAACTGGAAACTGAATGGATGCCCATCAGTTGGAGAATGACTGAGCAAGTTATGGTATATGACTTATGCAATATTATTGTTCATGAGAAATGATCAACAGGATGATTTCAGAAAAGTCTGGAGAGACTTTCATAAACTGATGCTAAAGGAAATGAGCAGAACCAGGACAACATTGTACAAAGCAACAACAAAATTATCTGTTAATCAATTCTGATGAACATGGCTCTTTTCAACAATAACATGATTCAGGCCAGTTCCAATAGACTTGTGATGGAGAGAACCATCTCCATCCAGAAAGAGGACTATGGGGATTGAATGTGGATCACAACATAGTATTTTCTTCTTTTTCATTATTGTTTACTTAATTCTTTGTTTTCTTTCTTATTTTTTTTTCTTTCTGATTTGATTTTTCTTGGGTAGTATGATAATTGAGGAAATCTGGATAGAATTGCATATGTTTAACATATATTGGATTTCTTGGTGTCTAGGAAAAGGAAAAGGGTCAAGAGAGGAAGAAAATAGTTTGGAACATAAGATTTTGCAAGGATGAATATTGAAAGCTATCTTTGCATTTATTTTAAAACTAGAAAGCTATTATTAAAAAAAAAACCTCAATAAAAATGGAGCAGAGAACTTACCTGGGTAGGAATCATAGAACAGTAATTAGTCTCTCTCCCAACATCATTTCATTTTGGAATGACAAGTCTTCAGAACCACTTACTGAAGGAAATTCTAAAAGGAAAATCCTCATGATTATTATAGTCAAATTCCAGAGATTCCATCTTAAGGTGAAAACATCATAAGTATCCATAAAAAATCATTCAAATGCTATAGAGTCATAGTTAGGATCAGACAAGATTTCAAGCTACCACTATAAAAGAACACAAGACTGAGAATATGATTTTCTGGAAAACAAAGTAGCTAAAATTAAAACCAAGCACAACTGATTAAGAAAAAAAATGAGCACAATCTCACAGGACAGAAAGGAATATCCACTAAAATAAAGGAATTTCAATTATTCTTGATGAAAAATGAGAGATAAATAGAAAATTGACATTCAACACAAGACTTTAAGGAAGTTTAAAGCATAAATATTAATAAGAAATTATCATGAATAATAAAATTAGATTGTTTTTATTCCTATATGGGAAGTTGCTACATATCACTACTAAGAATGTTATCATCATTAGCGATGTTAAAAGGAGGCTACATAGAGAAAGGACATAGCAGTGTGTGTATATTATATTGCCATGATCTCAAAAGAATTGGAGTGTAAGAAAGAAAGTTTCATTGGGAAAGAAGACAGGAAGAATGGGGGTGATTATCTCACATAAAAGAAGAATGCAAGAAAGAATTTGTTAAATGGAGGGAAAATTGGGGAAGGAGACCCACACAAATTACAATATCATTGAACTTTCTCAATGAGGAAAATGTGTTATGTGTGTATACAAACACACACAAAATATTGAAATTAGTATCATTAGTTAAGTTAGTTGATTTGTTAATTAGTCAATAGGAAAGTAGAAGAAAAGGTTCAGAGAATGAAGGATGGAGAGTTGATGATAAGAAAAAGGATAGATGAAGGGAAGAAATGGTCAGAATCAAACCAGATTCGAGGAGAGAGAGGAAAGAAGAGGGATAGAAGGGAGTGATGGAGAGAAAGAAGATGGAAGGAGGAAGGGCGAGAGGGAAAGTGATGGAAGTAAGTATAAATAGAATGAAAGAAAATGCATAGTATTTTCTGATCCAGTGACACTGGACTGTTAGATTCTCCGTGAAGGAAATATTTTAATCTCAGCTCCAGATGTTTTCTCTGCCTGTGTTCCATGCTTGGAATTTTTCTTTCCTCTACTCCAACTATTGACTTCTTTCATCTTTTAAATCCCAATTAAAATCCTCCCTTCTACAGGAAGCTTCCCCTAATACCTCATAATTCTAGTGCTTTCCCTCTTTTAGTTACTTCCTACTTATAAAAGATAGTTTATATGTATTTGTTTGCATATTGTCTCCCCCTTAAAACTAAGTTCATTAAAAACAATTGGCAGAGTAGTTAGCAAATAGTAAGCACTTAAGAAATATTTACTGAATTGGATTGAATTCACCAACAAAACAGAAGTGTATAATAAGCTAGATTAGAAACCAGAATTCAACAATGTGTTGCTTACAAAAGATTCATCTGAAATAGAAATAAATACAAAGAGTTAAAATAAGGAGATGGAGCAGAATCTAGTGTTTTAGTTGGATTAAAAAAGGTAGGGATAGCAGTTATGACCTCAGAGTATGCAAAAAACAAGAATAGACTTAATTAAAAGAGATAACCAGGGAAATAACATTTAGCTAAAATGTTCCAGAGACAAATAAAAAAAAATCAATACTGACTATAAATGCACCAAATAATGTAGCATCCAAATTCTTGAAGATTAAATGAGTTACCAGAAGAAATAGAAAGGTAAATTGTAAAATGATATTCCTGAGAACTTCAATTTTCCCTTTAAGAAACCTAGATAAATATAATCATTAAAGAAAAATAAGGAAGTAATTAAGGAGTTACATAGGATAAATCTTTGGGGGATATTAAATGGGCATAGTAAGTACTATACCCTTTTCTCAACATTGGCATCAACACAAAAAATGACTATATGTTAAGCCATATAAGCCTCATAAACAAGTACAGAGAAGCAGAAATGTTAAGTGTATTCTTTTCAGACCATAACACAATAAAAATTATATTCATTAAAGGGTCTTTAAATGTAGATTAAAAGTTAATTTGGTTACATAGTAATTTAGTAAATACTAAATTTTGTAATCCTTTTTTTAAAAAAAGCTATTCTTACCTTTATTTTCCTTTAGTTCTTTTAAATTTTATATTCCACAGTTACATGTAAAACAAGCTATTTATTCATATATTTATTCAGTTTTTTAATATACTTGATATATCCAGCCATTTCCCAACTGATGGGCATCCAGTTCTTTTGCACTACATTTTTGCACATGTGGGTACTTTCCCCTTTTTTATGATCTGTTTCATATACAAATCCAGTAAAGACACTGCTGCATCAAAGCACACACACAGTTTAAGAGCCCTTTGGGTATAGTCCCAAATCATTGTCCAGAATGGTTGGATTAGTTCACAAACCCACCAAAAATGGAAATAGAATTTTTAAACAAACATATCTTAGAAAAATAATTCGTATAAGTCATACGTGAATTCTCTAAGGAAAAAAAAAAGAAAAGCAAACAAAACAGGAGGACCATATATATACATATGTATATGTATATATATATGACTTCTTTCAAACATTTAAAGAATAAACAATTTCAACATTATATGAAATATTTGAAAAAATGTTAGAGTCCTATCAAATTCCTTATTTGTACTATAAATGTAATTTTGTTACCTAAACCAGAGAAAGCAAAGAGAAAAAAAGGAAAATATAGTTCAATTTGCCTAATGAGCATTGATGCAAAAATAAATAAATAAATAAAACATTACAAATGAGATAATGCCAATGTATTTCAAAAATGATATCCTATGACCAAGGGGGATTAATAAAAAGAAAGCAGGAGTGATTCAAAAATAGGAAAACTATAAGCATAATTTTCCATATAAGTAACAAAAACAGCAATAATCATACATCAATAGATGCCAAAACAACCAAAAAAAGCCTTTGAATATGTGATACACATTCCTATTAAAAACACTAAGAAGCATAGGAATAAATGTAATTTTTGTGAAAATGATTAGTAATATTTATATAAAAAAGAACAAACATTATCTATGATGTAGATAAGCTAGAAGCCTTTCCAATAAGATCACTATTGAAGTAGGAATGCCTATTATCTGCATTATTATTCAATATCATACTAGAAATGCCAGCTAAAGCAATAAGACTAGATATAGAAAATAAAAGCATGCACAATTAATAAACAAAGCTATCACAAATGATATGATAGTATACTTCGATAGCCCTAGAGAGATTTGCAGATGATATGATAATATACTTAGAAAGTCCTAAAAAATCAACTAAAAAGTAATTGAAAAAGTTGATAATTTTAGCAAAGTTGCAATATTTAAAGTATGCCCACATAAATCATCAGCACTTCCACATATTATGCAGAAAGACAATTCAGAAAAAATAGAATGATATATTCCATTTAAAATAACTGCAGACAGTAAATTCTACTTTCCCAAACTCACCAAGAAACTATATGAACATAATTACAGAAACAAATGAAGACAGATTTCAATAATGAGAGAAATATTAATTGTTCCTGAATAGGCAATCCAATAAAACAAAAATGACAACACTCCCTAATTTTTTATTGTGTGTCACACTGGTCAATCTACTTAAAATACTTAATAGAACTTGAAAAATCCTAACAAAATTCATCTAGAGGAACAAAAGATCAAGACTTTGAAGGGAATCAATGAAAAAAATTAAGGAATGGATCATAACAATATCAGAACTCAAACTATATTGCAAAGTATCAATCATCAAAACTATATGGTATGGAAGAAGAAAGAGTGGTAAATTAACATAATACATGAGGTGTATATGTATATATGCACCCACACGTATACATACATAAAGAAGCAAATGGACACAGTCTCCTAGTGTTTGATAAACCCAAAGACTGCATCTTTGGGGCAAGAGCTAACTATTTGACAAAAAACTGTTGGGAAAGCTATAATCTTGCAGAAATAAAGCAGAAATCCACTACCCTATATACCAATATGAATTTAAAATGGGCATTTATTTTAGATGTAGAAAGAGACATCATTTAAAAAATTAGATCTTCTTGGAAGAAATTGATCATCCAATCTATGGATAAAAGATGAGATCATGGCAAAACACAAGATAGAGAGATACACAGAAAGTAAAATAGTATTTTTAATTATGTAAAATTTAAAAATTTTTTGGAAAAAAACCCAATGGAACTTAGAAGAAAACAAGAAACTTGGGGAAATGTTTACAGAAATTTTCTCTGATAAAGGTCTTATTTCTAAATATATAGAGAACTCAATTGAATTTCTAAAAATAGAAGCTATTTTTTAATTGATATGTTTTCCAAAATAGGACTAGACATTTTTTACTGGAAGAAATCAAAGGCATCAAAAACATATGAAATATTCTAAATTATAAATAATTAGAAGAATACACAATAAAATAACTCAGAAATTTCACATTATACACTTATCACAGTAAATAAAATGAAAAAAAAAAGGAAAATGATAAAATGTGAGACGCACGTGGGAAATTAGGCACAACAAATGCACTGTTGGTGAGCTTGAAGCCATTCCCACCATTCTAGAGAAACATTTGAAACTTTATCCAAAAGGTTATAAAGCTTTTCACAATCTTTAAACAACATTAGCATCACTTAGTCTCTACTTCAAGAAGTTAATAGGAAAAAGATCCATGTTTACAAACATATTTATGTTTATTCTGTTTATGTTGACAATGAATTGGAAACTGAGGAGATATCCATCCTATAGAATGACTGAACAAGTTGCTGTATATGAGTTTTATAAAAGATAATTTTGTAAGAAATAATAAAGAGGATAGTTTAAATAAAAACCAAACTTATGCAAGTTGAAGCAAAATGCAGTGAGCAAAAATTGGAAAACAATCTACACAGCTACTGTGATATGGCAAAGAAAATTGACTGTGAAACAGGTAACTATAATCATACAATGATTCACCACAACTGCAAAGGATTGATGATATAAAATGTAATCCAGTTCCAGAAAGAGAGAAAGCTAATAGTCTCAGAATAGAGATTAATGTTTTTTTTTTCATTTTCCTTACTTTATTTTTGGAATATAGATTTCACAAACATATGTCTTGCATTGTTTCTTATATATAATAGGTGTGATTATTTTTTACCTTCTGAATTGATCAGAAAGGTTGTACAGGGATACTTGTTTTAACTTAACTTAATGATACCTAACTGGGAATGGAGCTTTCTGTCTTCCATCTGGAGGAATAGTGTACTGCTGATTAGTTAGACCTCTCATTGACTATCCACACTTAGAGCTACCCACTATGCTACATGCTACTTTCTGGTCATCCTACCACATTGACTCTCTATTCTTGCACTGAACTCCATCTCTCCCCCCGCCACCCTTCATCTGAAACCCCATCCAATCAAACACACACATTTCTAACCTCATTTCTACTTTTGGTTGTAAGAACAATGAAGATCATTATTTTTGGAATATGTAAATTAAAGGCACTATTGTTTATTTTACTCACCAATCCAGTGACTTCTCAAACCAAACCACATCTCCTAATATATCTATGTTTTCGAGAAAATAGATTTTCTTCTTTTATTATAATATAAACAACTTGGAGATTGGGACCAGCTTTTTTTTTTGTCCTTGGAGCTTATTCTACCCCTACTGAGCACTTAAATATTTCTCTTCCATACCTCAAAATCAAGTGCAGAAAGGCAGAAATAGTAAATGCATCTTTTTCAGATCATGATGCAATAAAAATCACATGCAATATAAGGCCAGGAGAAAATAAATCAAAAGTTAATTGGAAATTAAATAATCTAATCCTGAAGAATGAATGGGTGAAAGAGCAAATCATAGACACAATCAATAATTTCATCCAGGAGAATGACAATAAGGAGACAACATACCAAAATTTGGGGCATACGGCCAAAGCGGTTATAAGGGGTAATTTTATATCTCTAGATGCTTACTTGCATAAAACAGAGAAAGAAAAGATCAACAAATTGGGCTTATTATTTAAAAAACTAGAAAAAGAACAATAAAAACCCTCAATTAAATACCAAATTGGAAATTCTAAAAATAAAAGGAGAAATTAATAAAATTGAAAATAAGAAAACTATTGAATTAATAAATAAAACTAAGAGTTGGTTCTATAAAAAAACCAACAAAATAGATAAGCCTTTAGTTAATTTGATAAGAAAAAGGAAAGAGGAAAATCAAATTGTTAGTCTCAAGAATGATAAGGGAGAACTTTCCTCCAATGAAGAGGAAATTAGAGCAATAATTAGGAGTTACTTTGCCCAACTTTATGCCAGTAAATTTGATAATCTAAATGAAATGCAGGAATATCTACAAAAATACAGATTGCCCATGTTAACAGAAGAGGATATAAATTATTTAAATAGCCCCATATTAGAAAAAGAAATAGAACAAGTTATTAACCAACTCCCTAAGAAAATATCTCCAGGGCCAGATGGATTTACATGTGAATTCTACCAAATATTCAAAGAACAATTAATTCCAATACTACACAAACTATTTGAGAAATTAGGGACAGAAGGTATACTGCCTGAATCCTTCTATGAGTCCGATATGGTGCTGATAGCTAAACCAGGTAGGGTGAAAACAGAGAAAGAAAACTATAGACCAATTTCCCTAATGAATATTGATGCAAAAATTTTAAATAAGAAAATAGCAATGAGATTACAGAAAGTCATCCCCAGGATAGTACACTATGACCAAGTAGGATTTATACCAGGGATGCAGGGCTGGTTCAATATTAGGAAAACTATCAGCATAATTAATTATATTAAAAACCAAACTAACAAAAACCATATGATTATCTCAATAGATGCAGAAAAAGCATTCGATAAAATCCAACACCCTTTCCTATTAAAAATACTAGAGTATAGGAATAAATGAGCTTTTCCTTAAAATGATCAGTAGCATCTATTTAAAACCATCAGCAAGCATCATATGTAATGGAGACAAACTAAGACCATGCCCAATAAGATCAGGAGTGAAACAAGGCTGCCCACTCTCACCGTTACTATTTAATATTGTATTAGAAATGTTAGCTTTAGCAATAAGAGAAGAAAAAGAGATAAAAGGAATCAGAGTAGGTAATGAAGAAACCAAATTATCACTCTTTGCAGATGACATGATGGTATACTTAGAGAACCCTAGAGACTCAACTAAAAAACTACTAGAAACAATTCACAGCTTTAGCAAAGTGGCAGGATTCAAAATTAATCCACATAAATCCTCAGCATTTTTATATATTACCAACAAAGTTCAGCAGCAAGAGATACAAAAAGAAATTCCATTCCAAATAACGGATGATAGGATAAAATATTTGGGAATCTATCTGCCAAGGAAAAGTCAGGAACTATACTAACTAAACTATCAAACACTCTCCACACAAATAAAATCAGACCTAATCAACTGGAAAAAGATTAAGTGCTCATGGGTAAGCAGAGCAAACATAATAAAAATGACAATATTACCCAAACTAATCTACTTATTTAGTGCCATACCAATCAAACTCCCAAGAAATTATTTTACAGATCTAGAAAAAATAGTAGCAAAATTCATTTGGAAGAACAAAAGGTCAAGCATTTCAAGGGGATTAATGAAAAAAAAAAGGCAGATGAAGGCGGCCTTGCTGTACCAGATCTAAAACTGTATTATAAAGCAGCAGTCATCAAAACCATTTGGTACTGGCTAAGAAATAGAGCAATCGATCAGTGGCACAGGATAGGTTATCAGGACAATCTAGGCAGTAACCTTAACAATTTAGTGTTTGATAAACCCAAAGACCCCAGCTTTTGGGATAAGTATTCACTATTCGGCAAAAACTGCTGGGAAAATTGGAAACTAGTGTGGAAGAAATTAGGGCTTGACCCATACCTAACACTACATACCAAGATAAGATCTAAATGGGTTCAAGATCTAGATATAAAGAGTGATTTTCTAAGTAAATTAGAGAAACGTAATATAGTTTACCTCTCAGACCTGTGGAGATGGAATAAATTTATGTCCAATGAAGATCTGGAACTCCTAATTGAACACCAGATAGATAATTTTGATTATATTAAGTTAAAAGGTTTCTGTACAAATAAAACTAATGCAGACAAGATTAGGAGGGAAGCATCAAATTGGAAATCCTCTTTACATTTAATGGTTCTGATAAAGGCCTCATTTCTAAAATATATGGAGAATTGTCTCATATATATAAGAATTCAAGCCACTCTTCAATAGATAAGTGGTCAAGGGATATGAACAGACAATTTTCAGATGATTAAATTAAAACCATCTCTAGTCATATGAAAAGTTGCTCCAAATCACTATTGATCAGAGAAATGCAAATTAATACAACACTGAGGTACCACTACACACCTGTCAGATTGGCTAAAATGACAGGAAAAGATAACGATGAATGTTGGAGGGGATGTGAGAAAACTGGGACACTATACATTGTTGGTGGAGCTGTGAACGGATCCAACCATTCTGGAGAGCAATTTGGAGCTATGCTCAAAAAGTTATAAAACTATGCATACCCTTTGACCCAGTAGTGTTTCTACTAGGCCTATATCCCAAAGAGATCTTAGAGGAGGGAAAGGGACCCACATGTGCAAGAATGTTTGTGGCAGCCCTTTTTGTAGTGGCTAGAAACTGGAAACTGAGTGGATGCCCATCAATTGGAGAATGGCTGAATAAATTATGGTATATGAATGTTATGGAATATTATTGCTCTGTAAGAAACGATCAGCAGGACGATTTCAGAGAGGCCTGGAGAGACTTGCATGAACTGGTGCTGAATGAAACGAGCATAATCAGGAGATCATTATACACAGCAACAACAATATTACATGATGATCAATTCTGATGGACATGGCTCTCTGCAACAAAG
>JAJPUD010005393.1:0-18244 GCA_023553655.1 Myrmecobius fasciatus
ATTCATATACCATAATTTATTCAGCCATTCTCCAATTGAAGGGCATCTATTCAATTTCCAGTTTCTAGCCACTACAAAAAGGGCTGCCACAAACATTCTTGCACATGTGGGGCCTTTTCCTTCCTTTATGATTTCTTTGGGATATAAGCCCAATAGAAATGCTGCTGGGTCAAAGGGTATGCACAGTTTGATAACTTTTTGAGCATAGCTCCAAATTGTTCTCCAGAATGGCTGTATCCGTTGACAGCTCCACCAACAATGCATCAGTGTCCCAGCCCTCCCACATCCCCTCCAACATTCATCATTAACTTTTCCTGTCATTTTAGCCAATCTGACAGGTGTGAAGTGATATCTCAGGGTTGTCTTGATTTGCATTTCTCTGATCAATAGTGATTTGGAGCACCTTTTCATATGACTATAAATAGTTTTAATTTCATCCTCTGAAAATTGACAACAGATTTTTAAAGCAGAGAGAAGCTTTTTTTTTCCCTTAAACAACACAGTCACCCTTAGCGGGGTGTTAAGAAAGTGTTACAATCTTTCAGTGACAAGCAATTCCCTTAAGCCAGAGAACTGCCAAATTCCTCAGATCTGTCCTGGGGCTTAGAGGATTTTTTTTCTTTCTCAAGCTATAGAGAGCAAAAAGAGCATATATCTTTTCCCTAGCCAGCTTTTAAAATAAGAGTATTTTTGTCTTTTCCCCCCATCAGTTCTTAGCAAAACTGTGTTTCTTCTCACCGTAAGATTCAAATCTAGTCTTTCTCCTGTTGTTTCCTCTCAATCTGAGGGCAATCTCCAGTCATCTTGATCTATATCTTGCTATTGAAGTCAGATGGCTCTGGAGGTAAAGTGAGGCACCTAACCTTGCACAGCTCTCCCTCACTTAAATCCAATTCACTTGCATGTCATGGTATCACTTGCCTGATGTCCTGGTCCTCTTCAAGAACGAAGGACAAACAACAACCTCTGTGAGTGGAGTTGTTTTACTGCAGACCCCACTGAACTGGTTAGCTGAACAACACAGCTCTTCCTTCCTCTCTTCCTCCCCTCCATCCCTCCCTCTCTTTCTTTGTTTCTCTTTTTTCCTTCCTCCTTCCCTCTGTCTTCTTTCTTTCTTTTTTCTCTCTTCTTCCTTCCTTCCTTCCTTCCTTTTTTCCTTCCTTCTTTCCTTCCTTCCTTCCTCTTTCCCTCCCACTAATTTTTCTCTCTTCTTTCTTTTTTGTTCTTTTTCTTTCTTTCTTCTTTTTTTACATCTTCTTCTCTTTTTCTCCCTTCCTTCCTTCCTTCCTTCCTTCCTTGCTTCCTTCCTTCCTTCCTTCCTTCCTTCCTTCCTTCCTTCCTTCCTTCCCTGCTTTCCTCCTTCCTTACACATTATACCCTTACCTGCAAGTGCTCTGCCCAAAGGACTGTAAATTCCACACTGTTACTCACCCCCACACCCACAATTGCTGACTTCTCCCAAGATATCTTAGAATTTTAGTATTTCTTAAGGACCATACCTTAAACCCAAAACACTTTGGCTCTCACTGATAGGCCAATAGTCATTCCCAGCCCAAGTTTCTCTTGATCAATATTTGGGCCCTGATTGATTCAGAATGAATGTAAACAGGAATTGTTTCTGTTTGGGTCAGAAACCTAAAGGTCTTCCCCTCCCAGATTGATTTTTTTTTCGTTTTATTAAAGCTTTTTATTTGCAAAACATATGCTTGGGTAATTTTTCAACATTGACCCTTACAAATTTCTATTACAAATTTTCCCCCCTAACCCTCACCCCTCCCCTAAATGGCAGGAAGTTTACTACATGTTAATTATGGTAAAATACTTGACAAATCAAATATGTATATACATATTTTTACACTTATCTTGCTGTGCAAGAAAAATTGGATCTATGAGAAAAAAAAAACTCTGAGAAGGGAAATATAATGCAAGCAAATATCATTAGAGAGCATGAAAATGATATGTTGTGGTTCACATTTCACATCCCTCTCTCTGGGTGTATATGGCTTTCTTCACTTAACAATTGGAACTGGTTTGAAACATTTCATTGTTGCAGAGAGCCATGTCCATCAGAATTGATCATCATATAATATTGTTGTTGCTGTGTATAATGATCTCCTGGTTCTGCTCATTTCACTCAGCATCAGTTCATGCAAGTCTCTCCAGGTCTCTCTGAAATCTTCCTGCTGGTTGTTTCTTACAGAACAATAATATTCCATAATATTCATATACCATAATTTATTCAGCCATTCTCCAATTGATGGGCATCCATTCAGTTTCCAGTTTCTAGCTGCTACAGAAAGGGCTGCCACAAATATTCTTGCACATGTGGGTCCCTTTCCCTCCTCTAAGATCTCTTTGGGATATAGGCCCAGTAGAAACACTGCTGGGTCAAAGGGTATGCACAGTTTGACAACTTTTTGAGCATAGCTCCAAATTGCTCTCCAGAATGGTTGGATCCGTTCACAGTTCCACCAACAATGTATTAGTGTCCCAGTTTTCCCGCATCCCCTCCAACATTCATCATTATCATTTCCTGTCATTTTAGCCAATCTGACAGGAGTGTAGTGGTACCTCAGAGTTGTCTTGATTTGCATTTCTCTGATCAATAGTGATTTGGAGCACCTTTTCATATGACTAGAAATGGTTTTAATTTCATCATCTGAAAATTGTTTGTTCATATCCTTTGACCATTTATTATTGATTGGAGAGTGGCTTGAATTCTTATAAATATGAGACGATTTTCTATATATTTTAGAAATGAGGCCTTTACCAGATTCATTTTTTGAAACTAGGTAAAAGAGGCCATACTTTGCCTCAATTCTTACTTCCCTTAATCACCGAATGGGTGTTGTCTCAGTCAAATTGAGACTCTGTTAAAGAGCTTAAAAAGCCTAAGCTCTCTCACTGCATCCCAGGCCATCTCCAAATCTTTATCTGGCCACTGCATCCAGATGGTGTTAGAAGAGAAAGTGAAGTTGGTGACTTTGCAGAGCTCTCCCTCACTTAAATCCAACTCACTTGGATGTCTTTGATATTACGATCTAAACAACCACTTCTGAAACAGAGCAAAACGGGCAACTTTTCGAGAGGTTTTCCCTCTCTCAGGCTATAGATGGCAGTAGCAAACAAGCCTACCTTTGTCCAGCCAATCAGCTTTTGTTAAAGTAATGCCTATCTTCCAATCAGAATCGTTCTCAGCAAAATAGCTGCAGATCCTGCCTGTCAGCTTTGATCAGCAAATATCAGTCTCTATTCCTGTATTCTCTAAGAAGCTACTTTCATGACCTCTTGTGTCCCCAACTCCTCTTGTACTGTTTCCTTTCTTGCTTCTGTCTTGGTGATTTCCTACCCTACTTCTCATCTTAATTCCAAAATTTAGCAGTGTCTGGCACATAATAAATACTTAATAAATGCTTATTGATTGATTGGATCCTAATATTTTAAATCAGAACTTCCTGATAAGCAGTAACTCATATTTCATTTATTATGTGAAATACAAAAATGCTCTCTTTTTGTCAGAGGTGACCCCAACAGACCTTATAATATCTTCCAAACATTATTTGACTTATAATTTATTGGCAATATTCTTAAAAACTCTGACAAGAGTAGTATGATATACCACAATGCACTACAACCATGTTTAACTTACTTTTCTACCTTCAATCAAGTCCTGTCAGTACATTTATCTGAAGGGCAGTTTTCTCTCAGATACTGGAATGATCTGTGTCTTTTTTCCAGCATTCTAGCTGAGAGGTTATTTCCTCTCAAGCTGATTCTTATCAGTGTTCATTACATAAAGTTCTTTTTCTGCCCATTTCAGAAGCCAAAATGTCCACATACAAAAAGGTACAGGGATGAGTAGAGAAAGCAATTATGTATTAAGAAACTTTCCAAATAAACAAAAGCAATAAAGTATACAAGCAAACCAAACTCAGAAAGGGAAATTGAATAAGCCATAGAAATAGGTGATGATGGAGGGAGAGGAAAACCTTCAAAACCAGATGGAATTAAAAGTGAGCTATATCAAACATTTAAAAAATAGCAACAACAAAATCTTTATGCTAAATAAATTGTTCTCAAAAACAGAAAGATAAAGCACCATTCCAAATTATATTAATTAGATAAATATGGGCTCTAAGACTCAAATTAAGGAGGAATAGAGCAGAGAAAGAGAAGTATAGAACAACAACATAAAAATAATTGGATTGATTCCCTGCCTTCTTTTAATTGATGCATACTGCTATCAGTTTTTTTTTTTTCCTGCAGGTGGATAGCATCTCCCTTCATAGGTTTTTTATATTTGATTTGAGTTTTCATAATTTTTAGAACAATTTAGTTATTCAGTTATTCTTCAAGCAACATTGCTGTTACTATATCCAACTTCTTTTTGTTCTGTTCATTTCACACTTAGTTATTTCATACAAGTCCTTCCATGTTTTTATAAAATTAACCTGTTTGTCATTTCTTACAGCATACAAGTATTTCATCACAATAGTGCCTCATAACTTGTTTAGCCATTCCTCAATTGATAGACATTCCCTCAATTTGCTCCCACAGAAAGAGCTATTATAAATATTTTAGGATAAATATTTTTTTCTTTTTCCCCCAATCACCTTGGGAAATAGACCTAGTAGTGAGTGGCGTTGCCATGTCAAAGGGCATACCCAGTTTTATAACTGGGCATAATTTCATATTGCTTTCCAAAATGGTTGGATTAATTTACAGTTGCACCAACAGTGTATGTGTTCCAATTTTTTCACATTCACCTTCAACATTTGTCATTTTCTCCTTTGATCATTTTAGCTAATCTGACAGGTATGGGACAATATTTCAAACTTGTTTTAATTTGTATCTCTCTAGTCAGCAATGATTTAGAGCATGTTTTCATTATATTACATACAATTTTGATTTCATCATCAAAAAAACCTGCTTGTTTTTTAATCATTCATTAATTGGTGAATGACTCATTCTTATAAATTTGACAGTTTTCTATTTTTTGAGACATAAGACCTTTATCCAAAAAACTATCTATAAAAATTTTTCCCCATTTTTCTGCTTTTCTTCTAATTTTGGCTACTTTGGCTTTATTTGCACAAAACCTTTTAAATTTAATGTAATCAAAAATGTCCATTGTCAATGTCATAATTCTCTGTCTCTTTTTTTAAATTCATAAATTCTCTTATCCATAAGTGTGATAAGTAACATCTTCCATGCTCTTTCAATTTACTTATGTTATTTCTTTTCACATCTAGGTAATGTATCCATTTTGATCTTATCATGGTAGATGGTATAAGACATTGGTCTATACCCAATTTCTACCAGACTGCTTTTTTTGGTGGCTTTCTTTTCTTTTTTTTTAAATAGTATTTTATTTTTCCAAATACATACAAAGATAGTTTTAAACATTCACCTTTGCAAAATCTTGTGTTCTAAATTTTTCTCTCTCTAGATAGCAAGCAATCTGATACAGGTTAAACATGAGCAATTCTTTTAAATATATTTTCATATTCTTCATGCAGAGTAAGAAAAATCAGATCAAATGGGGGGAAAAAGAACATAAGAAAGAAAAAGCAAACCAACAACAACAAAAAAGGAGGAAAATACACTGCTTGAGCCACACTCAGTCTCTATAATTCTCTCTTACCAGACTGCTTTCCAGTTTTCCCAACAATTTTTACCAAATAGTGAATTCTTATATTACAAGCTTAAATCTTTACATTTGTCACATAGAATGTCAATATAATCATTTATATTTTGTATTATACTACTCTGTTCTACTGATCTACTTTTCCACTTATTGCCATTATTAGATTGTTTTGATAATTATTGTCTTATAAAACAGTTTAAGATCTGGTGCTACTAACCTCTTTCCTTTACATGTTTATCCCCCATTAATTCCTTGATTATTAACCTTTTGTTACTTCAAATGAATTTTATTTTTATTTTTTCTTTCTCAATGTTTTTTTTGGGGGGGGAATTTAATTGGGATGACATTGAATGACTAGACTAAATTAGCTAGAATTGTCATTTTTATCATACTGTCTCTTGTTTGTTCTTCATTCTTGAAGAGGACAAATACATGGGGGGGGTGATGCATGATGTGCAAATAAATTGAATTTTAAAGGTGAGAGGAATGTGAAAGTTCACCTGCCTCACTTTCCCCTTCAGAGCCATTTGGGTCTAGGGACAAAATATAGATCAAGATGACTAGAGATGACCCTGAATGAAATGGGAGACCTTGGCATTTTTCAGCTAAAGTCTTCCAACAGGCCTCAGTTTGACCAAGGCTATACCCATTCAGTGATTAAGGTTAGGTAGCAGTTGAGGCAAAGAGTCTCCTCTTTAACCCATAAACAATTAATATTTCTCTAAAAATTTAAATCTGACTTTATTTGTATAAAAAGTGTTTTATAGTTATGTTTATGTAATTCCTGAGTTTGTTTTGGTAGGTTTATATACTCCCAGGTATTTTTATGCTGCCTACAATTATTTTAAATCAGGTATTTTGTACTATTTTTCTTGTAGGAATTTATGAATGATATATAGAAATGCTAATGACTTATGTGGATATATTTTATATCCTGCTACTTTGCTAAAATTATTCATTATTTCAACTATCTTTTTAGTTGAATCTCTAGGGTTTTCCAAATATATCATCTTACTGTCTGCAAAAAGATTTGATTTTATTATTTCATTGATCACTTTGATTCTTTCAATTTCTTTTTCTTTTCTTATTGCTAATGCTAGCATTTTTAGTACAAGATTAAATAATGTTGGTGATAATGGACATTCTTGTTTCATTACTGATTTTATAGGGAAGGCTTCTAGCTTATCCCCATTATAAACATGCTTGCTGATGGTTTTAAGTAGAAGCTTAACATTTTAAGACAAAAAAATCCATTTACATCTATGTTTTCAAGTGTTTTTAATTGGAAAGATTATAGTTTTTTGTCAAAAGCTTTTTTTGTATCTATTGATATAATTATATGATTTTTTGGCTACTTTTGGTATTGACATAATCATTTATGCTAATAGTTTTCCTTATGTTAAAAAAAATTCCTACATTCCTTGTAAAACCCCCATTTGGTCAGAATGTGTAATTTTGTGACATATTGGCATAGTCTCCACTACTATTTTATTTAGCATTTTCACATCCTAATTTATCAGTGAAATAGATCTATAATTTTCTTTCTCTGTTTTTGCTTTTCCAGGTTTAGGTGTCAGCACCATATTTGTTTCATAAAAGGAATTTGGTAGGACTCATGCTTTGCCTTTTTACCAAAAAAATTAATATTGGAATTAGCTGATGTTTCAATTTTTGATAGAATTCACTTGTCAATTCATCTGATCCTGATGTTCTTTTCTTGGGAAGCTCACTTATGCCCTGTTCAATTTCTATTTCTAAGACAGGTTTATTTAAATATTCTATTAATCTATTAATCTAGGCAGTTCACATTTTTGGAAGTATTCTTTTATTTCACAAAAATTGTTTAAATTGTTGGCATATAATTGGGCAAAATAATTCCTAATAATTGTTTTGATTTCATCTTCATTAGTGGCATATTCATTCACCCTTTTCATTTTTGATACCAGTGATTTGATATTTTTCCTCTTTAAAAAATCATAGCAGGAGCAGCTAGGTAGTTAGAGCACCAGCCCTGGTCAGGAGGACCTGAGTTCAAATCTAGTCTCAGACACTTCCTAGCTGTGTAACCCTGGGCAAGTCACTTAACCCCAATTGCCTCAGCAAAAAGCAAAATAAATAAATAAATAAATAAAAATCATAGCAAGCAATGGTTTATCTAGTTTATTGGTGTTTTATTTTTAATAAAACCAACTCCTAGTTTTATTTATTAATTCAATAGTTTTCTTACATTCAGTTTTATTAATCTTACTTTAATTTTTAGGATTTCCAATTTGATGTTTAATTGGTGATTTTTAATTAGTTCTTTTTCTAGTTTTTTAAAAATTAGAATACCCAATTAATTGATTTGCTCTTTCTCTATTTTATTGAGTTTTACATTTAGATATATACATTTTCTTCTAATTACTGCTTTTGCTATGTCACATAAGTTTTGTTGTGTTGTGTCACTTTAAATTCTTTTGAATAAAATTATTTCTTATTTATATGACTTGTTCTTTAACCCAGTCATTCTTTAAGATTAGGATATTTAATCTCCAATTAATTTTTAATGTTTCCATGGTTCCTTACTAAATATAATTTTATTGTATAATGATCTGAAATGGATGCATTTAATATTTCTGCTTTTTGGCATTTAACTATAAAGTTTTTATGCCCTAATGTATGATCAGTTTTTGTAAAGGTACCATAGATTGTTGAAAAGAGGTATATTTCTTTTTATTACCATTTAATTTTTTTGAGATATCTATCATATCTAAGTTATCTAAGATTTTAACCATCTCCTTGACTTCTTTCTTATTTATTTTTTGATTAGGCTTACCAAGTTCTGAGCGGGAAATACTAAAGTCCACTAATATTATAGTTTCGCTCTCTATTTTCACCTGTAATTTATTTAGCTTTTCCTTCAAAACAAATTTGGATGCTATTGATAACATTTGGTGTATATAGATTTAGTGCTGATATTATTTAATGTATAGCACCTTTTATCATAATGCAGCTTTTCTGTTTAACTCTTTTAATTAAATTTATTTTAGCTTAAACTTTGTCTGAAATCTTGATTGCTACCCCTACTTTTTTTCATCAACTGAAGCATAACATATTTTACTCCAGCACTTTATGTGTATCTCTCATTTCAAAATATATTTCTTGTAAACAACATATTGTTGGATTCTGTTTTTTAATTCATTCGGTTTGCATTTATCCATGAGTTCATCTCATTCACATTCAGAATTATAATTACTAATTGTAGATTTTCTTTCATTCTATTTTTCCTCATTACTTAGCCTTTTCTCCCTTTTTTTTTTTGTCCTATACCACTTCAGACTTACCTCTGATCATGGCCTCCCAAATCCATACCCTTTCTAAGAATCCCTCCATTATCCTCTTCTCTTGCTCTACTAATTCTTGACTGCATATCTTTCTAAGAGTCCCTTTCTTAATTCTAATCCCTAGCCTTCCTTTTCCCCTGTAAGCTAAAAAAGACTTTTATATTCTTTCAGATGTATATGTTATTCCCTCTTTAACCCAGTTCTGATGAGACTAAGATTCTAACACTACCAGCCCTCCACCCCCTTTTGCTTGCTACTATAACAATCCTTCCATTTATGCCTCAGTTTGTAGGAGGTATTTGCTCCATTTTACTTTTCCCTACCCAATTTTATTTTTAGGATAATTCTATAATACTCAACCCCAAGCCTTTTATCTATGCATGTTCTTTCAAACTAGCCTAATAATGATAACATTCTTCAGAATTACAGATAATATTTTCCCACATAAATAAACAATTTGACTATATTAAGTCCCTTATAATTGGTCTTTCTTATGCACCTTCTTATAGTTCTCCTGGCTTTTATAGGTCTAGTTTTCTATTCAATTCTGGTCTTTTCCTCTTGAATACCAGAAAGTCCTTTCATTCATTAAGTATCCATTTTTTTCCTCATGAAGTATCACACTCAATTTTATTCTTGGTTGCAAACCCAGCTTCTTTGCTCTTTGGAATATTGTGTTCCATGTGCTTTGGTCTTTTAATGGGAACTGCTAAGGTTTCCTGATTATCACTTCATAATATTTAAATTGTTTCTATCAAATTGTTTATATTTTCTCCTTGATCTGGGAGCTTTGAAACTTAGCTATGATGTTCCTGTGAGTTTTCATTTTGAGATCTCTTTCAGGTGATGGTTGGTGGATTTTTTTCAATTTCTATTTTACCCTGTAGTTCTAAAACTACAGGGTAATTTTCCTCATTAATTTCTTGAAGTATGCTGTCTAGACTCTTTCTAGTCATAATTTTCAGGTATTTCAACAATTATTATATTATCTCTTCTTGATCAGTTTTTCAGGTCAATTTTTTAAATGAGATAGTTCACATTCTCTTCTGTTTTTAATTTTCTGATTTTGTTTTATTATTTCTTGGTGTTTTATGAAGTCATTAGCTTCCCCTTGCCCATTTCCAATTTTCGAGGAGTTTTTTTTCTTCTAATTAGTTGACTTTTTAATAATTTTTTTTCATTACTTTTTTTTTCTTAATTTTTCCTCAAGTTATTTTGATTTTTCAAGTCTTTTTTTTTTTCAAGAATTCTTTTAAGGCTTATAACCCCTTTACATCTTTCTTCGAAGTAGAAGAAACTGTTTTGACTTTATTGTCTTCTTTTAAGTTTGAACTCAGATCTTCTCTATCATCATAATAGTTATCTATGGTCAGGTTCTTTCTCTTTTATTTACTCATTTTTTTTTTTTTTTTAAGTGGCTCATTTCTTGGCTGTTAACTTTGTGTCAGAGTCTGGCTCTAGTCCTGAAGTGTGCAGGACAAAATCTCAAACTTCTAATTTTTCATGCTGTTCTTTTCTGAGCTATATCAGGGGTTCTGGCCTTAGTTACCCCACTATTTCCCCCAGTTTTTACCATGGTTCCTAGCTGTGCTGTCTTTGCAAATGCTCTTGCTCCCTGGGGAACTCCCTGCAAGCCTCAGTTCATCCTTCCTCCTTGGAACCAAAGCCAGTTGCAAGTTTACTGCAAAGCTAGTAAGCCCGTGTCCCTCTCTGACCACACTCAGCACATGTGCTCACTCCCATTATTCATACCCACAAGCTGGGACCCAGGCTGGTCAATGCCCAGTATCTAATGCTAGTAGAAGACCCTGCAATCTTCCTCTTAACTGTTTAGATTGTAAACTTTCCTGAAACTGTGGCTGCCTCCAAAACAAATGCCCTTAGGGCTTGTTGTTTATTGATTCAGCAGTTACTGTCTGGAAGTATCTGCACTTCAATCTGGCCAAAGGACTACCATGAGAAGTCAGATTTTTCCTAATGGTCTCTCAAGTTTTCTTAGACTGGATAACAATTTTAATTATTTCTTCTGCTCTAAAATTCACTTTGAGACCTTATTTTAAATTATTTGTAGAGGAATTTGGGAGAGTCAGATAATTTCCTGCCTTATCCCACTTTCTTTCCAGGTCCTCATTTATGTTAGAAACATCAAAAAGCATAGGAATGAAAGGATTTTTCCTTAATCTGATTTTAAAAACATTTATGTAAAACAAAGAGTTATCATTATTTATAACATAGAAATATTGGAAGAGTTTCCAATAATGTAAAAGGTGAATCAAGGATACCTACTATAGTAAATAACTTCAGTTGTAAGACAATAAAAAGAAATTAAGCAAGTAAGTATCAATAAGTAGATGACAAATTTTTCCATTTATAAATGATAGTTTACTTATAAGAATTTAGAGACAATAAAAACAAAATTAAGACAGCTTCAGCAAAGTGTCTGGATTCAAAATAAGTCCACAAAGATCATAAACTGTTACACATATACACATATGTGTTTGTATGTAAAATCCAGAAAGAAGAAAAATTCTATATAATATATTAAATATCTAGCAAATGATCTAATAAGTGATGTATGAGACACAAAAATACAACAAAAATATTTTTATAGAAATAAAAAAGCTCTACCTAAATGGTGAGATATTTAATGTCCACATTTGGGGAATGCCTAATGATGATAATCACCAATTAATTTACAGATATAATGCTATGCCAATCAAATTATCAAGGGCATACTTTACAGAATTAGGTAAAAATAATAAAATTTATATGGAGAAATAAAATGTTAACATTTCCAAGGGGAAATCATTAAATAAAAATAAAAGTGAAAGTTGTCTAGCATTACCAGATCTCAAATTACATTATAAAAAAGCAGTAATTATCAAAATTATCAAATGTCTGGAACTGAATAAAAAATATATAAAATAGCCAGTAGAATAGGTTATGTGGGATGGATTAGGAAAAACATTTGCATTAAGTATCTGACAGCTAACAGATATAAAGAATTGACACAGCTTCCGTTTCTGATAAAGAACATTTCTTTTGAAGATGAACTCCTTTACTTTCACCTTTGAACCTATCCCATTCCTTCTGGTATCTCCTGGCAGCTTGCCCCACTAGTCATTCGTTCTCTCTTTCTAATTTTCAAGCTCTCCATATTACTAGTTCCATTCTTTCTCCCTATGAACATGTCTAGGTCTTCCCCATCCATAAAAACAAAAGCTCCAAACTTTTACTTGTTGCTACTCTTCCATCAAGCTATCATCCTACATCCTTCCTCTTTTTAGTGGACAGTCTCCAAAAAATTTTTTTCTACTCCTTTGTCTTCACTTTCTATTCTCTTACTTTTCAACCCCTTGTAATCTAGCTTCTAACTTCATCATTCAGATAAAACCACTTTCCCCAAAGCTATCAAGCATGGCCTTTTCTCAATTCTCATTCTTCAAGACATTTCTACAGCACTTTTTACTTGTTTGTCCCCCTCCATGTTTTTATGACATCATTCTCTACTGGTTCTTTTCCTAACTCTCTGGAAGTTCTCTCTTGGTCAACTTGCTGAATTATCATCCATGTCCCACCCTGTAATTGTGATATATAGGTATACCTTGGGGTTCATTCTCATGTTACTTTCAATCTCTCTAAATCCTCTTTTTCAGCATTCTCATCAATTCCCAGAGGATTAACTATTATTTTATAGATAACATATATAGTAATACTATATAATATTAATTATACTATTGCTAATACTAATAACATATAATAAACATATAGTAAACATTTTATAGTAAACACCCACATACATAAATATGCATATATGTGTACATATGCATTCATATTTTTAATCTTTCTAGTATTTCTAAGTAGTTATACTGTGGGCATTTAAAATTCAACATCCCTAAAACAGAATTCATTATCTTTTTCCTCTTCACTCATCCCATTCTCTAACTCCCCTGTTTCTGCTGAAGATACCCCCATCCTTCTAGTAACCCAATTTTGAAGCCATAGAATTACCTCTAATCAATAAGCATTTATTAAGTGCTTACTTGGTGCCCTTTTACTCATCCTACTTCTCCATCTAATCAGTTACCAATTCTTGGCATTTCTGTCTCCACAGTATCTCTCACATATCTGTTCTGCATTCACATGGCCTCCACTCTAGTTCAGGGCTTTATCACCAATCACATGGACTGTTGCAATGGCTTCCTACTTGGTCCCTCTATCTCTCTCCTCTCCAGTCCATTTTTCATATATTTGTCAAAATCATATTCCTAAAGACTTCTCTAGCTATAAAATTTCCCGTGACTCTTAATTGCTTCCAATATAAATACATAGTCCTGGCATTTAAAGGTCTCACAATCTGGCTCTACTCTACTCTTCCAGTCATATTATTTTGGAATTGCACAAATTGCACAGAATTCATTTCATACAATCTACATTTCAACTAAACCGTGTTACTACTCTGTACACGGACATCCATCTCTGTGTTTGTGTCCAGGCTGCATGCATCTCTCCTTACTTTTTAGAATCCCTAGTTTTTTGTTTTTTCCAGGTCCAGTTCAAGTGCTACTTTTTTCATTTGCTAGTGAAGCACCTCTCTCCCAGATAAATTACTTTGTATTTACTTTGCATATATATTATTGATGTATGCACACTTCTATCTAACATAATAAAAGGATCACATAGCCAGTAAATACCTGAGGCTATATTTGACCTTAGGAAGATGATTCTGGACTTAGCACTGTACCACCTAGCTGCCCAATTATAATAATAGTTTCTATTCATCTACTGCTTCAAGTCTGAAAAGGATAGATATGATCTAGGATTTAGCCAGAAATACACTGGTTAATATTCAACAACCAATTCTCCAAATATTTGTGTTAATAAATATATATACATATATATTTAAAACTTTGTATATATACACACACATACATACAGATATGCAAATTTCATCTATATCATTTAACATTTTTCTTCATCATTTTCTTAAGTCTAGGCAGTCAACAAAACAAATCAAAATCTAATTTTTAGCATTTGCCAATTTTAAAGGTATAAATGCTTACACTGAAAATTTAAAAACTCCCTAGCCAGTTGAACTGACTCTAGCACACCCCTGAATCTAGCCTACTCCATCTTTCTTTGAGGGAAACAAAAAGATAGCTATGGCTGGGCATTTGCTTCTTTGCCATCCTGTTTCCAAGAGATGTTAGCATTATATTTCTAGCTATCACATGTCAAATACTGACAGTCTGTGGGTATGATTCTTTTGGGGCTCAGGATAAATGCCATTTTGCATGATTATGCTAAAGAGGATGGTAACAATCAACTTTCTCTTTTTAGCTTAGCTCCCTCCTAACAGATACTTGGTACATGAAAAACAATTTTAGCTAGCAAGTAAATCCTTTATCCAAATATATAGCAAACAGAAAGAGAAGTAGGTGAAAAAATACTGAGGAGTAAATGAACTCTTTGGAAGTGAAATAATCTCTCAGCTCAATCAAAGAGAGCATGATCTCATCAGGGAAGTCTGTTCTTTGCAGGCTCTGGTATTATAGGCACTGAAGTCAAGGGACACATGCTAACAGCTCCATACGATGAGATCTCTCATACAGCTTTCAAAGGTTTGCCCTACTCTCTGCCTAACTCTCTTTTACCTCTTCTTCTTTTACCAGTTTTTCCAAATCTAAAGTCTTACTACTTCATAGTGTTCTAGCTCAGAGGTCTTACAGTCCATCAGGAATCACATTTCCTTCCACAAATGGAAGCACTGGGTGTCATAAGGCTTCCTTCAGGAAATCTCCTGACTTGAACGGAAATGAGATTACATTTATACATTTGCTTCTCATATTATTCCCCACTGGAATGTAAGTTACTTAATTATAATAATTTTGTGGTTATTGAGTCATTTCAATTTTGTTTAATTCCTCATTTGGGATTTTTTTGGGCCAAGATACTGGAGTGGTTATTTCCTTCTCCAGCTCATTTTACAGATGAAGAAACTGAGGTAAACAGGATGAAGTGACATCACCAGGGTCACATAGCTAGCAAGTATCTGAGTCAAGATTTGAACTCAGGCCTTCCTGATTTCAGATTTTACACTCTAGCCACTTCACCATCTAGCTCTCTGCTATTTTCAGGAGCAGAGCTTATTTCAGGTTTGTGTCTATATCCCCAACACCTATTACAATGCCTGGCAGGTATTAGGTACTTAAAAAAAGCTTGTCACCTAAATATAACACCTAATTATGGCAGCCATTCACTTGCTGCAGGTGGCCAGTGTTCTCCCTTTTAATTTCTCTCTAGACCTCAGAGAAAAGCAGAAAAGTATAAGTGAATAGTTTAAGACATTTAATATAAAGGCATTTGCCCAAGATCTTTGTGATTCACTATGAAGGTGACATTTGAGAAGAGATACCTGCTAAAGATACTGCTAAAGAAGGAGTCCCATGAGGTAGCAAGAAGGGAGAGAAGACAATAACTGACCTTGGAACCTCTGACAACCAGGTTTTTGGTAAATTGAACTCCAAGTTTGTCCTGGAGATTGACCTGGGAGTGAGTATAAATGGAATTGTGGCCAAGTAATCCTGCTTCATGATTCTGAGAAAAAGAGGTTTTGCAAAATGATGTTTGGAGATGTCATTCTCATTCCTTACTCTGTGAGGCCCCAAAAGCTTGACCCAGAAAGGACTGGGCAAGTTGAGAGTGGTTTTCAAAGGAGTGAGTGAAACAACTGGGAAGAAACTTGAAGACATTTTCATTGCTGTAAATTAAGAAAAGGAATTAAAATTTCAGATTCATTAGGAGTAGTGATTTATTGGTTGCTTAGAATTCCTAAAGTTGTGTCTTTCATCTTTGATTTTATCTGGCAAAATGTACTACAATCCACAAGTAGCCCTGTTGTTTCATGTGAAATTGAGAAAGAGATTACAATATTAAATGGGATGGGGGCTGAGCCAATTGGATGATGTAAATTTCATTATGAGTATATTCATACTTTTTGATTAGACTAGACTAAATTTGGGCTGAAACCCTAAAATGAACAGCTGAAAGCTAAAAGACCCAGCTATGCAATCAGCATATGTGCAGAACTCATCTGTACATAGGAGGTCACGTTTGAATCTAAAACACCTATGTCTTGGGGTACCACCTGGTGCCTGATGCAGAAATTGTAAACTTAGAAGCTAATGTAGCATGCCAGGCATGTGATACACTTATTATGCTACTTTATATCTGAAATTAAAATTTGTTCCTCAATAATAATAAATGGTAAAACATTAAATAGATTTCAAAAGAAGAGATGCAAACTATCAATAGCTATGTGAAAGCTGTTAAAGATCATCAATAACTAGAGAAATCCATTGAAAAAAATCTGAAGTATCAACTTGCACCTATCAAATTAACAAAGACAGTAAAACGTGAAAAAAATTATAATAATTTTATGGGGACAGCTATGCTAATTTATTATTGTAGGAATTGGGAATCGATCTAAACAATTAGAAAACAATTTGGAATTATACAATAAAAATTATTAAGTTCTTCAGATCCCAATAAAAATTATTAAGTTCTTCAGATCCCACTATTGGGTATACACTCCCAAGAGATTATTGACAACAAGAAAAGAATCATGTATACAAACATTCCTAGAAGCATTACCTATAATAGAAAACCCCCCAGAAACAAACTATGTGTTCAGTGACTGGAGAGTGGTTGATATGAAAGTATAAAGGGATATTATTGTGCCATAAGGAATGATGGATAAGTAGAATTTAGAAAAACTTGGAATACTTCTCTAATATAATGGAGAATGCAGAAAGTAAAAAAAAATTATATCCATAATAACTATAACAATAAAAATAACTATTATACAAAATGCCAAAAGAAACCTAAGGCCAAATATATATAACGTCAGTACTAAGTTATAAAAATTAAAGCCCATATGCATCCTTTCTGTTGGCAAATGGCAAAAGACAAAAGTGGAAAGTGGATGAATGAATGAATGAATAAGGAAATCATTTAGTAAGCCCTTCCTATGCACCAAGTAATGTGCTAAACACAGGAAAAAGAAAACATAATAAATATGAAAAGTGAAACTATCCCTGCTCTCAAGGAGAGCACATTCTAATTGGAGAAAATAACCTATGTAAGAGAGTTCACCTACGGGACAGACAAAGATTCAGAAGTCCTAAGGGTACAGTGGCAAGTCAGACAGCAAGATCCTGGGATTCTTAGAGTTTATCATCAAGTGCACTATCAGTGTGTTATTTGACCTGATGCAACACTTTCAAAAGATGTCCATTTCATCAGAAAGATTATAGGTGGTGACTCTCAGTTTCTTAAACTGTGGTTCATATGGAGCTGCATAACTCAATATAAGGCTCAAAAATTATGATTTATTATCAGAAAATGTTTGATTTGTAAACCTATTTTTATACCTACATACCTGGGACAAAAAGGAGTTGAGAGTGGAAAATGTTTAAGGAGCCCTGATCTAAGTGATGTGAGTAGCCATGCCATACTCTTTCTTCCTGCTTGCCCCATGGGGTCTGACTGATATGTGGATAAGGAAAAGACAGAAAGGAAGGATAAGATCTGTGACATATACAATCAATTAGGATAATTCTATAAAATGGTTTCACTTAATTGTCTTCAGAATTTGTAGTCTGTGGAAGAACTGTACATTTGTTGGGATATACCCATTAAAGCTAAATAAAAACAAACAAATCTAAATATAAGAACAATAGGAAAAAAGGAAAGAAGATAAAATGTGGGGGGAGGGGGGAAAATCCTATCAGGAAGCCCAGGAATGCTTTTCCTAAATCACTTTGGTCACTAAGGAAGGGCCCTGATAGATAATTGATTAGACCTATATCTAGAAGATGAAATAATTGATCACTATGAAAAAATAGTGCTCCATTTGCATCTGTTGGATCTCAACTCCGTCCATATCTCAAATTGCTTTTATTCCATTCACAGGGATTACCTCCCTCCCTCCCCCCAGGGCCTCCTGCATCCATAGTGAATTTTTCTGGCCAGCAATAGATATTCAATTCATACTTACTCAGGACTACTACCTATCTCTAGCTGGTGGTAAACAACTTGTTGTTTGTATAAACAACACAACCTCTCATCCTCTTCCAAACTGCACTTGCCATCATGGACCCTTCAAGGCAGTCCTAAAGCTATAGTTTACAAGTCCAATCAATGAACGCACGTAATTAGTTCTTAGCAAAGGCATTTACTAAGATGACTTAGTAAGAACAGTAGCTATCAAACA
>JAJPUD010005393.1:18254-86746 GCA_023553655.1 Myrmecobius fasciatus
AAAAAAAGGCTTATGACGTGGATCTCTGTGGGTCACTCCATCCCAAGAGAATTGAATAAATTTTACCCAGCCTTGTTGGAGATCTCCCAGTATTATTTGATGGCTTTTAGTGACATAGTTGTGCTTGGAAAACTTTGGCCCCTTTAATATATTTTTAAAGTCTTGACTTATTGTTGATTTGTTTCATCGATCAATATTGTTTTTCCTGAAATCATACTCCCATTATTACTCTGATAATCCTGCTCTTTGTATTTTTATGATTTTTGCCTTTGATTCCTTTTTTTTGGATTTCCTCATCTACTTCACAGGGTTGTTGTTAATGAAATGCTTTTTAAAGGCAAACCCAATATATATCTGTTGTTCCTTAATTTTTGAGATTATTGATTTTTTGCTTCAGATAACTACCATATTTCTGATTTTTAAATCAAATCAACAAATATATAAATACCTATTCAATGTAGGGCATTATGGTGGATATACAAATATAGAAGGTCTGAGGCCAGTCTTTCTAGAACTTAGACTGATTACAAACCCTTAGCAGCTTTGTAATGTTGAGCAAGTTACTTCACTTTTTTATCTGTAAAATGGGTACTTATTCTAGCTTCTTCAAAAGTGTTTTGTGGTATTGATATTGTAAGCTTTATAGACAGCTGTTATTAAGAAAAGAAGACAAACCTGTGAAATTTAAATGTACATGTGTACATGTATGTGATACATCTATCATGCATGTTTGTATGTATGTGTATGTATGCATGTATCTATCAAACTATCTTTCTTAGAGAACTATCCTGTGCTCAAGTGTGTCTCAAAAGGGTTTGCCTTTAAAAAGCATTTCATTAACAACAACCCTGTGAAGTAGATGAGGAAATCCAAAAAAAAGGAATCAAAGGCAAAAATCATAAAAATACAAAGAGCAGGATTATCAGAGTAATAATGGTAGTATGATTATGTGACCATGGACAAGTCACTTAACCTCTCAAAGTGGCATTAGGCAACTTTGTAAGACTTAAGTTGCAGTACACTTGTTGATCTGCATTGGTAAAGGCAGTTTCCTCTTCAGGAGTTCTTAAAGCCAGTGAAATAACAATTCTGTACCAAAAATACAATGTAAGTAGTATCTTTTCTGCTTTCAGCTTGTGCTATCATCAGACTTTCTTTAATGAATCCCAAGTTTCACTGATGAGAGTTTTCTTTTCATCCTATGAGATCCTTATCTATGTCTTCCTATAAATTCTCTGTCAGGGTTCTAACATAGTAGAAGTCTTCCTCTCGGCCTTTAATTGTTGCATTATAGTTATATCCAGGCAGCACTCAGATTATATGTTAGCCCATACTCTTGTGATACTAAGTCTTTTTTTTAAAAAAAAAATCACAATTGTCACTTTTTTTTAATCTGGATCAGAGTTGTCACACATAGTCAGCTGGGAAACTAGATTAAAATACAATAGGATATAGATAATGTTCAATATGTAGTCCACAGGGATCCTTATATACAATTAACACCTATTTATTATATTTGAGTTTGACAGCATTGATCTAGATGCTATATAACATAGATATATGTAATACATATACATGCATATAAGTTAAAAAATTTTTTTCTTTTACATCTTTAAACCCAGTTCCCCAATCCCATTCCCAATCCCGAGAGCCATCTCTTAAAACAAAGAAGAAAAAAAGAGAAAAAGAAACCAAAGTGGTTCAGCAAACCTAACCAACACAATAGCAAAATCTGAAATTATATGCAGTTATATAGGCACACCCATAGTGCACCACTTCAATAAAGAAGAGAAGTGGTATATTCTTCTAGCTCTTTAGTGCCAAACTTGCTCATTACAGTTATACAACCTTCAGGTTTGATTGTTTTGTTGTTGTTCTCTCAATATACATAGTTGTAATTGTTAACATATATATATTTTAAGAAGTTTTTCTTACTTCACTTTACATTGTTTTATGTCTTCCAGTTCTCTGTAGTCTTTATTTTCATCACTTGTTATCTATTATCATTGTTCAATAGTATTCTATTTCATTTGAATACCGTAATTTCTTTAGTCATTCAACAGTTAATGGACATATACTTTGTTTCTAAATCTTTTCCACTACAATGAGTGCTGTTATAAATCTTTTGGCCTAGGAGACCTTTCTTTCTGTCATAGACCTTTTTAGGATAAATGCATAAAATAAATAGCTCAAAGAATATGGACATTTTAATCACTTTCTTAGGATGTCCAATTGCTTTCCAGAATGTTTAGACCAATTCATAGTGCCTCTAATGGTGTATATATGTTTACTTATCTTTCCACAACTCTTCCAGTATTATAATTTCTCATATTTTATCATTTTTGCTAATTTGTTGGGTATGAGATGAAGTCTCAGAGTTGTTCTGATTTTCATTTTTCTTATTACTTATGATTTGGAACAATATTTCATATGGTTGTTAATGTTTGTAATTCATTGGAGAATGAATCTTTGTCTTATGTATTTTAATTCCTTCTATCTTGGAAATCTGTCATCTATCCTTCTATCTTTCTGTTCCTCCTATCTTGGATAAATATGTGTATACTTTTTCAGAGATAATTAATAAAGTTTTTTTCCCCACAATGGCTTCTTTTCTTATTCTTATTAATTGATTTTGTTCATTAAATTGAATTTATTCATGAAAAAGCTTTTTGGTCAGAAAGTTAATAAACATTCATTAAGTACCTTATATGTGCCAGGCATTGTGCTTAGCAACAAAGATACAAAGAAAGGCTGCCATCTAGTCCAGTACTTTCACTTTATAAATGAGGAAACTGATGTCTAGGGATGCTAACTTGCTCAATATCACATAGATAAAAAAGTATTTGAGGTGTGAATGATTGCCAAGTCCTCTGATTCCAGATCTACAAATAGCAGTATCTGGAGAATCTCACTTGTCATAGGAAATTCAGTTCTATTTGGATTCTTTACTGGCAATGATGAACGTCTTTGGCTAGCACACATTTTTATGTTATGCCTTGTTTTACTGATATTGATAAAGTATCACTGGACAAATTTGTTTTTTTTTTATTAAAGCTTTTTATTTGTATAACATATGTATGGGTAGTTCCCCAACATTGGACAAATTTGTTTTTGCATCTAAAGAAAACTTGTATGATTTTAACATATGCCTTGGAGACATGACTACATTTCATTTTACCAAATCAAATGCCATTTATTGTCAACAGGAAATAATCGCAATTGTGTGCCTTGCATATTTCAATCAATTGAGTGAAGATGTGGTTTGATGTAGAATATAGTTTGTGAAAGCCTGTCTGTTCCCTTTTCATATTTTCTTCTAGGTTACCCTAGATATATGTGTAGATCATTCTCATAAATATTTTATATAAATAAAGGCATGCATATTAGTTGTCATTGATGTCCTCATAGTTGTCTTTTTAGATAGTAATGCTATTTGTGTTTTTTCAATTGTGTGAAATCTTTTAGATTTTTAAAAAATTTAATATTTTATTTTTTTCAATTCCATGCAAAAATAATTTTTAGCTTTTTTTTTAAATACAATTTTGAGTTCCAAATTCTCTCCCACCTTCTCTCCCCTACCCGTCATCATTAAAAAGGCAAGCAGTTTGATAAAGGTTATACATGTGCAGTCATGGAATACATATGTCCATATTAGTCGTTTGAAATATTTCCAATTTCTTAAGAATTAGACTTATCAGAATTTTGTCACCTCTAGAATGGATTTCCTATATATGTATACTTAGTCTTCTCTAGTTGTTTTCCAGGCATTGTATTCTTTAGTGCCATTTCTACTTCCTATTTAGATTATTGGGGAATGTTGTATTATAGTTTGCATGTGATATTATCATTGTCATAAGAAAAATAATTTTTTAAAATAAAAATGTGTAGATCTCTTCCAATTTGATGTTTATTGTCCTCCTAGTTTCTTCTTGAGATGTTGTGGGGATGGTTTGGCTTATTTGGGTTTCATGCCAAGCATTTTGCAAACTTTTTTTCTTCCTCTACTGTTTTAAGTTAACTTATGAGGCAATATTGCTCTTAATCATCTACCATCTTCCTCCATAGATTTTAGTAAATGAGTTAACATTCTAAACTATTGTTGCTCTTGTCTTTTACCTCTCTCCTCTTGGTAAGGAGAGGAAATATTGACTAACTGGTGTGATTTGGAGGCTCATTTGTTTTCCTTGATAGAATAATTGCTTTGTATTGATTAAAATTTTATAGGAAATTATGCTAGTCAATGTCATTGGTTTTTTTCCTTTAGCCAGTCCCCATTTAAAAAGAAGTAGGTCAGGTTGGTCCTGTTGTGATTGCATACCATATCATCTTTTCATAGTCTTTTTTTCCCTTCTAATTTGGTGCTAATTTTGGCTTTTTCTTAGTTTTCCTTACTCCAGGCCCAGAACTCTATTCACTTTGCCACCCAGTTGCCCACAACAGATATGTACAAGATAAATTGAAGATATTCAACAGAATGAAGGCATTTTAGTACTACTAAGAAGGTGAATCAGGAAAATCTTGTAAAAGGTGGGAGTTTAGCTGGTTTTGAAGAAAGCCAGGAGGCAGAAATGAGGAAAAAGCCAAGTTGATGAGTGGATTGAATAGGCCAATGATTCAGTCAATTAGTCAATAAAAGTATTAAGTACTTATTATGTGTCAGGCACTGTATTGAGTGCTGAGGATCCAAAGAAAGGCAAAAACAAAACAAAACAAAACAAAAAAAATTGACCCTATTTTCAAGGAGCTCACAATCTAATGGGGGACACAATATGCAAATAATTCTATACAAATGATGTTGTTCATTTGTTTCAGTAGTGTCCAACTTTTTGTGACTCCATTTGGGTTTTTCTTGGCAAAGATCCTGGAGAGGTTTGAGATTTCCTTTTCTAGCTCATTTGACAGATGAGGAAACTGAGGCAAATGGGGTTAAGTGACTTGCCCAGAGACATATAGCTAGTAAGTGTCTGAGGCTGGATTTGAACAGAGTTTTCCTTACTCCAGGCCCAGAACTCTATTCACTTTGCCACCCAGCTGCCCACAACAGATATGTACAAGATAAATTGAAGATATTCAACAGAATGAAGGCATTTTGGTGCTAAGAAGGTGAATCAGGAAAAGGCTTCTTGTAAAAGGTGGCAGTTTAGCTGGTTTTGAAGAAAGCCAGGAGGCAGAAATGAGGAAAAAGGATTTTAGGCATGGAGAACAGACAGTAAAAATGCAGAGTTCAGACATGGAATATCTTGTTTGAGTAAGAGCAAGTGGACAATTTCCCTGGATCATGGAGTATATGGTGGGAGCATGAGATAGTGGGACAGAAAGGAGTAAGATGTAAGAAAACTAGGGGGAGTGAGATGTAAGAAAACTGGAAAAGTCAGATTATGAAAATCTTTGGATACCCAATGGAGACTTTTATATTATTATTAGTGGTGCTAGGAAGGTCTTGAAGTTTATGTACTTAGGGACAGTGTAAGTAACTAGTTGATGTGCCAGTGTTTTTACCTCAGCTAATCTTCATTTTTTTAATAGGTCAGGTTGGAGCTGTTGTAATTGTACATCTGACTCTTCTTGAAAAAAAAGTATTTAGGAATATAAGCATAAGGTTCTTTGTATAAAGCCTCCTTCTTATTCTGGAACCTTCTTTTGTTTTTGTTTGTTTTTTAATTATTCTTCCCTGTACACATCTGCTCAATTTGGAATATCTTATCAAGTTATTTGTAGAATTTCTCTACTTCCTACAAATTTTGGCACATAATCTGTAGTTGTATTTTTAAAAATTACAAATGACTATCTTAAATTCAGCAAGGTAAGATAGCCAAGTGTCTCTTGAAATTATGTTTGTGATTCTTGGGTTGGATTAATACAACACTCTTATTTGTCTCTCCAAGAACTTTTAAACCGCCTTTCCATTTTGCTCTACCTTCTTTATATCTCTTGGCACTGGAATATATTAGAAAAAGTGTTGGACTTGGAGACAGTTTGTTTAGTTTTGCTTTCCACCCCTTTCATCTCTATAGGTAATCAAGCCGTATAAACTTTCAGAGCTCTTATTTCCTCATTTGTAAAATGGGATAATAATGAATATAATGCCTACATTGCAGGAATATCCTTAATGATAAACTGAGACAATATATGTAGAGCACTTTGCAAACCTTATAAGTTGCTATAACGAAATCAACCATTATTATTCATTTGCACTAAAACAGTTAATATTGATAAAGTTTAATTCCGCAGTAGTATATCTGCTAATGGTCATTAGACAGAGGTCTCTCATTTAAATACCCACAGTGAAGATTTATAATTGGTTTAAAATCTCTGACTCCTTTTCCAACATTCCACCTTTCATTATTGTGGAAGTGAAAGGCAGCTTCACAGGACTGAGAGGTTTCCATTTTTCTTTGTTTTGTGGGTTAACAGAGTCAAAAAATTTTCATCTACTGACCACTTTTCAGATGATGAGATTCTTCATGCTGAGCTATGCATTCTTTGAATAGCAGGCACAGCCTTTGACTGGGCTGTGATCAAAACCTTTCCAGCATGATTGAACCTGCCAGAGCTTGTACTCCATTGGCATAGTCGCTGTCCTCCATGAGATTAATTGCTAAATGAGTTCAAAGAGGAGAGAAATCACTTTGGGTTGGAATGTTAGGGAAAGATTTATGAAAGAGGTGGTAATCTACAATAGTTAGAATCAGGAATTTTAGAGCTGAAAAGGGACCTTTGAGGTTAGATAATTTAATAATTTTAATTTACAGATGAGGAAACTGAGTCTCCGAGAGGGAAATAACTTGCTCCATGCACAGGGCAAGACTATTATGTTTTATAAAAGGAATGACTTACATTGAAGGAATAACCTTTTAAAGCAAAATGTATTCATAATGGGGAAGTATGAACTTTTTATCTGCAACCTGAGTAATTTCTATAATTGCAAAGTATGTTTCATCCATTTAGAGATTCCACCAATCAGTTAATAAACATATTAAAAATTAAAATAGCATATGCCAAGCACAGGATGTCTCACATGATAGGGATACATAGGAAAAGCAACAAGTCCTCTCAAGAAGTTTATGTTCTCCTGGGAGAGACAGCATATATACACAAGGTCAATACAGAATATATACAAGTGAACTCTAGTGGGGAAGGCACTTGCAGAGGAGAGATCAGAAGAAGCCTTTTGCAGAAGGTGGTATTTGAGCAGAGTCTTTAAGGAAGCTAGGGAGAGCATTCCAAGCTTGGGAAATAGTCAATGCAAGAACACAGAAATGTAATAGAGATGTGTTTTGAGAAAAAATATGTAGGCCATTATGGCTGTACTATAGATTGTGTAGAGGAATAATGTGCAAAAAACTAGAAAGATAGGAAATATTAAAGAACTTTAAAGGCCAAAGGGTGGAGTTTCTGTTTTATTATAGAAATAATAGGACATGACTAGAGTGATACTTTGGTATAATGTGGTCAGCCCCTATGCTTCAGAAAATAACTTTGGAAGCTGTGGGGAGCATGAATTTGAGATAGGGAAACTTTTGGTAGGAAGTACAATTAAGGGCTATTACTTTATTCCAGATAAAGGGTGATGAGGGGTTGAACTAAAGTGATGGCTGTGTGAATGGAAGGAAAGGACTATATATGAAAAATTCTGAAAATGTAGAAATGAGAATATTGATATGGTTTATTTTCTCTAGTTGTATGTTGCTGGTTGGACAAAAATCTCATATTGAAAACTTATAGTTAATATTTGTGGATGACCAAAAATATGTGTGGTGGTTGCTGGCACAAAGATACTTTCAGTGAGCTTACGTAAGTTGAACTTGAATGCTAATTTGTTGTTCAGTCATTTTAGTCATGTCCAACTCCTGTGACCCCATTTGGAGTTTTATTGGCAAAGGTACTAGAGTGATTTGCCATTTCCTTCTGCAGGTCATTTTACAGGTGAAGAAACTGAGACAAACCCCTTTGGTTTAATTTGCCCATGGTCACAAAGCTAGTGACTGAGGCTACATTTGAATGCACAAAGAAGTCTTCCTGACTCCAGTCTCAGCACTCTCCACTGCGCCATTTTAGCTGCCCCCTAAAGTGTGGTATTGTAGCAAAAATTCTAAAAGCTTCTTTCTTTTTTCTGTGACTTTCTCCCTAGTTTAGAGAAATCATGTAGACAATTTTTGTTATTGTGTTGATTATTATGACAATTGTAGAAAAACTATGGAGTTGTTATTTAGGGACAGTGGAAGGTACTGGAGCTTTGGTGGTGCAGCTATTTTTTTATCATGTACATTTATTTAAGGACCCTCAGTATTCTGGTATTTAATATTCTGAGTATTTAGTACAAGAAATAAAACATGAGACATTAATTAAGCATCTTTCGTGTGCTAAACACTATGCTAGGGGATAAAAATACAAAGACAAAAATGAAAGTCCTTGACCTCAGGAAGCTTTGTATATAAGATATGTCTCTGAGCTTTAGTTTCCTTATTCATAAACTGGGGATGGTAATAATATTTGGCAGTACTTATTTTAGGTAAGTTCAAATGCTATAATATGTATAAATATAGTTTCTAGACTTTCAACAAGTTGCTTAATCTTTTTTCTCAGTTTTCTCATCTATCAAAAATAATAATAGTGTTTCCTTCACAGATGGTTGTGAGGATAAAATGATCATTTTTGTCAAGCACTTTGCAAAACTTAAATACATATATATATACACACACATATATATATGTACACACATGCACATATACATATACATATATACTAGCTAATATTATTTTAAAATGTCAGTTGACATTATTTTGGTATATTATAATGTTCTTCTATGAGGGAGCCATGGAAAGACAGAAATAGAAATTGTATAGAATAAGGGGGGATTATAAAAATCATGAATACGTAGAAACATATTAAAATTTCAATATGATCATAGCATTTAGAGCTGTACAGGACCTTTCAAATCATCTAGTTCAACTCAATTTTTTTAAGATGAGGAAGCTCAGAAATAGAGTTCCTCATCATTGAAAGGATACATTGAAAGGATATCCTGAAGGATACAAGGATTCTCTGGAATTCATTATTTTGTGTATCCACCTGCTGCTTGTCTGTTTTACTTCAACACTTCAAAAGATTTGGGATTTCATTGAACTGGGCATTCTTTCTACTTCTACATATTACAATCCTTCTGTAACACCAGTGATTGTTTCATGATTTTCTGTGGTCAGACAAATTAATCACTTACTGAGCTAACTTCTGGTGATGAAATTTGTTTCAAATATTTCCTTGGATAATACTCTGCATAGAAGAAGTGTGGTATAATAGAACACTATATTTGGAATTAGGAATCATGGATTTGAATATTGACTGCCAGTTATTCCCTTTGTGACTTTGGCCAAGATATTCCATCTCTTTGGATTTCAATTCTCTTATTGGATTAGTTCAGGCATTCTTAACATTTTTTGTCATAGACACCTCTGGCAATCTGGTAAAGCCTGTGTACTTCTAAGCTTGTATGTATGTAATGTATGTAATAAAATACATATATTTACAAAAGAAACCAATTATAATGAAATAAAGTTATAACTTTTTTTTTCCAATCCAAGTTTCTGGACTCCTTAAAATGGACCATAGGTTAAGAATTCTGAATTAGGTGATTTCTAAGGTTATTTTGAGTTTGAAAAGTAGATTTACTTTTCTATTTGATTTACTATAATTTGCAAAATACTTTCTTTACTACAGTCCTGTGAGTTAGTTTCATTTTATAATTGTATTGTAGGCATTGGGGCTGGCTTGTGCCAATGGACAGAGGTGATGTGGGATGGCTTATCAAGTTGGGAATAGTTAGCAGGCCAAATGGTGAGAATGTAGAATGGGTGAATGGGAGTGATATGAAATAAAGCTGGAAAAATTGATTGAAGCAAGGTTATGGATTGCCATACTCATAAATGCCAGGCTAATAAGGAGTTTATATTTTATCCTAGAGACAATAGGGAGACATTGAAGGCTTTTGAGCAGGGGAATGACATGATTGAACTTGTGCCTTAGGAAGATTATTTTGACAACTGTATGGTGGATAGATATGGAAAAAAGAGAGACTGGAATCTGGGAGACCAATTAGGAGGCCATTATAATCATCCAGGTGAGTAGTGATAAAGGTCTAAACTAGGGTTATGCTAATGTCAGTAGATAATAGAAACGGATTTGAGAGATTTTGTAGAAACAGAATTAACATTTCTTGACATAAAACTTGTAGTATTCCCTTTCACACTTTTAGTTCCCAGAAGTTATTCCAGGCTTAATTGTGAGTTCATTATCCATATATAGCTTGTGAGCACCAAATGATATATTTCCTTTCCTTTCCTTTTTTTTTTTTTTTGATTAATGTGAAGGAACATTTAGTTCAAAGAAAGGCATATAATGAAGTAACATAGTAAGACAGTTTGTAATAAAAAGTTCCTTTCATTAAATATAGTATACTTTCCCCACAAAAATATCAATAGTAAGAATAAACCTGAAAGCCACCATGCATGAGGGCCCCAAATGTGGAAAATATACACAGAAGGATATTTTGCACCTCTGATATAGCAGGATCCATGACATCTTCTGATAATGTCATCATATTGCTGTCACTAGGCTTGTTCTTTGATGAACACAGTGCATCTTCTGGGTACGTTTATCCATTAACTACTTCTGGGCTCTTAGTCAATGCTTCTGTGCTCTTCTTTATAAGGTTAATCTCAATCTGCTAACTATGGCTAAAACCTCATGCTAACAGCCACTACACACAGCTATGCTCCCAAGCTTAGATTAAATCTTTCTTTTTGATCCCTGAGCTAGACTGGTAACAAAGCCTTCTGTCAAAGATAATAATGTGGTTTGGGATTAAGACAATCTGACAACATCACTTAGACTTCCTTTGACTTAGCTGCAAATTACTTTGAGCCATAATAAAAGCTAGGCTAAGGACACTAGATCAGTGTCTTCTATCAGTCTAGGCAAATTCCTGTCTTTATTATGCATATCTGTATGTAGCAAAATCTTGAATACTTTGATGCTGTATTTATGACTTACAAACAATTTTGGTAAGTTATAATATAATGCTAAAATATATATAGTCTTTGATATTTCCATTCAGAAGTAACTACAAGTCTGTCAAGTATAAGTTTCCAGTAATCTGTTCTGTTTTCTTTCTTATCTTCGTTAGGATTATCCATCTCTGAGAGAGGAATATTAAAGATTCCTACAATTATACTGTGACTTTCGTTATAGTTTGTTTAAAATTTCCTCTAAGAGCTTAGATGCCAAAGCATTTAGTACATAGATATTTAGTAGAGTATTGTTTCTTTGTGATTTCTTAAAATATAATATGGTTTCCTGTTTTTTTTCTCATGACCTTGTCAGATTTAGTTATTGCAATATCTGAAATGATTATCTACCTTTTTAACTGTCTGAAGCACAGTCATTTAAAAAAATCTAATTCAATAAATATTGCTAAGTAACTGCTATATACAAATAACTATTTTATATATTATAGTAACTATAAAAATAAACCAAAAAAGCAATTCCTTTCTTCAAGGTGTATCAGCTCTCATTTTCATACAAGAAATATATATAATATAAATAAATAGAAGAAAGAACAAACTTAACCAAAACTTTAACTGTGAAGGAATCAAATTAACAAGAAGAAAAACAAAATTAATAAAATAATGAAAATAAGATCCACTAAAATAATACACACAAATTCCAACCATTTGCTGTATACAAGTAACACAACTGTTGGCTTTCTTAATCCATTTGCATTTAAGTTTATCATTATTATTTGTTTTCTTCCATTTTTTTTCTTCCTTATCTTTTATGAAAGCACTTGGTCTCCTTTCCCATAGACCTTCTCCCTTCCCTCCTGTTACTTAGACTTAATCCATGTTCGAAGAATTTATTTGTTTGTTTTGCTTTTTGCTGAGGCATTTGGGGTTAAATGATTTACAGCTAGGAAGTGTTAAGTATCTGAGACCAGATTTGAACTCAGGTCTCATCAAGGCTGGTGCTCTATCCACTGTGCCACCTAGCTGCCCCCCCTTGAATTTATTTGTAATACTATTCTTTCATATCTTTTTTATCCTTCTTATTCCCTGCCAAGATAGTAGCATTTACAATTTTGCTCTTCTTCTCTATCCTCCATCCTTTACCATTTCACTCTCTTAATTTCAGTAATGGAACCCTTTAAAAGAAGTATTCATTTATTTCATCCTTTTCCAAAATCCTTTTCTCTTTTAGAGAATCCATTTTTCTATTCATTTGTGTTGCATTTGCTGCAAATTCTTTCTTCTTTCAATGTCTTGAGATAATTACCCACTGATTGCCAGGATAATGATACTTTTCTTCTGAAATCTAACATCTCCAGGGCTTTTCCTGTATAGCTATCTATTCCTATAGGTTTGATAAGAAAAATTTAAAAATGCCAAAAATCTAGTCCCCCAGTGATTGCATTTAGTTATTTCTTGGAATATTTCTTATTCTCTTATTTAAAATACTTTATGTCAAATATCTTTATCCCTTCTGGTTTCTTTTGAAAGAATGATTTAGATTTTTGCAGCAACTTTTGTTTTGTTTTTCTCTTTATTAAAGCTTTTTATTTTTCAAAGCATATATACATGGACAATTCTTCAACATTAGCCCTTGTAAAACCTCGTGTTTCAATTCCAATCCCTTCCCCTACCTCCTCCCCTACCTCCTCCCCTAGATGGCAAGTAGTCCAATAAAAAGTTAAAGATGGTAGAAATATATGTTAAATTCAATCTATATATACATATTTATACAGTTATCTTGCCGCACAAGAAAAATCAAATCAAACTAGAAAAAAAAGAGAAACAAAGTAAAATGCAAGCAAACAACAGCAAAAAGAGTGAAAATGTATATTGTGAACCACACTCAGTTCCCACTGTCCTCTTTCTGGGTGTAGAGGCTCTCTGCATCACTAAACTCGATGATTCAGAACTGGTCTGAATCATCTCATTGTTGAAGAGAGCTACATCTTTCAGAACTGATCATCGTATAATCTTGTTGTTGCTGTGTATAATGTTCTCCTGGTTCTGCTAATTTCACTCAGCATCAGTTCATGTAAGTCTCTCCAGGTCTCTCTGAAATCATCCTGCTGGTTGTTTCTTATAGAACAATAATATTCCATAACATTCATATGCCATAATTTATTCAGCCATTCTCCAATTGATGGGCACCCACTCAGTTTCCAGTTTCTAGCCACTACAAAAAGAGCTGCCACAAACATTTTTGCACATGTGGGTCCCTTTCCTTCCTTTCAGATCTCTTTGGGATATAAGCCCAGTAGAAAAATTGCTGGGTTAAAGAGTATGCACAGTTTGATAGCTTTTTTAGCCTAGTTCCAGATTGTTCTCCAGAATGGTTAGATCCACAGTTCCACCAACAATGTATCAGTGTTCTAGTTTTCCCACAATCCCTCCAACATTCATCATTATCTTTTCCTGTCATCTTAGCCAATCTGAGAGGCGTGGTATCTCAGAATTGTTTTAATTTGCATTTTCTGATCAGTAGTAATTTAGAGCACCTTTTCATGTGACTAGAAATAGTTTCAATTTCTTCATCTGAAAATTGTCTGTTCATATCCTTTGACCATTTATCAATTGGAGAATGACTTGAATTCTTATAAATTTGAGTCAATACTCTATATATTTTAGAAATGAGGCCTTTATCAGAACCTTTCAATGTAAAAATGTTTTTCCAGTTTATTTGCAGCAACTTTTTTTTATTAAAGCTTTTTTTTTGTATAACATATGTATGGGTAGTTCCCCAACATTGATCTTTACAAAGCTTTCCATTACAAATTTTACCCCCAGTCCCCTCCCCTCCCCTAGATGGCAGGAAGTCCACTACATGTTAATAATGTTGAAATGCTTGAGAAGTTATGCAAGAAAAATCCTATGTACAAGAAAAAAAAAGAATCAGAGAAAGGCAACACAATGCAAGCAAATGTCAATAGAGATCATGAAAATGTTACGTTGTGGTCCATATTTCATTTCCCTCTCTCTGGGTGTATATGGTTTTCTTCAGTGAACAATTGGAACTGGTTTGAGACAATTCTTTGTTGCAGAGAGCCATGTCCATCAGAATTGATCATCATGTAATACTGTTGTTGCTGTGTATGATGATCTCCTGATTCTGCTCGTTTCACTCAGCATCAGTTCATGCAAGTCTCTCCAGGCCTCTCTGAAATCATCCTGCTGGTCGTTTCTTACAGAGCAATAATATTCCATAACATTCATATACCATAATTTATTCAGCCACTCTCCAATTGATGGGCATCCCTTCAGTTTCCAGTTTCTAGCCACTACAAAAAGGGCTGCCACAAACATTCTATTTGCAGCAACTTTTAAAGAAAAAGTTGATACCCAGGCTCAGCTTTTTCAGGATATGGTATTTTGGGGGTACAAAGCAATATTCTGTCTGCCTCACAAAGGGGCAATCTAGTTTAATGGATAAAGTCCTGGTAATGGAAACCAGGAAGACCTGGATTCAAATCCTGTTTCCAACACTTATTAGCTTTGTTATTTTGGACAGGATACCTAACTTTTAAAATCTTTTTCCTCATCTATAAAATGGAGGCAATAATTCTTATGCTATCTGGTGGTTGTGAGGTTGAAAAAAAGATAATGTATAAAGTGTTTTGTTTTGTAAACCTCAAATTGCAAAATAGATGTCAGTTATTATTCTTTCAAAACATCATATTCCAATTTCCTTGATTTCTCATGAGTGAATAATCTAGAACAATTTTTAATGATTTTCCTTGGTAAATGAATGGATTTTTGCAATATTTATTGTTTGATGTGACATTCTAAAGTTTAATTGCCTCATACCTTGACAAGTTGAATTGTTGGTTTCTTTTGGACAACATCATACTGATTCTATTATTTTGTACTTTTTCTTTACGATATTTCTGGGCAATTTTCTTATATTGTTTTCTGAAATCCTGCATTCTGGATTTTTGTCAACATGTTTTTTAGAGATTATAGGATGAATCACACACTGATCATAGGATCCTTTATTGATACATTTTTGTCTTCCAGGTCAGTAGCCTTCTTTTGTATAGAACTCAAATTCTTTCTATAGTCTTTTGATTTCATTCTGGGTTTTTTTGAGTCTTAAATCTGCTATTCTCTTTTTCTTTTAGAGTTTTACTGTTTTAGAGACATTCTTCGTCATAAATTCTAAATACTTTATTCTCTTATTGCCTTTTTGATTTCCTATGAGAGCTTTATATAAGTAAACTTAGGAAAGCTCCACTAAAGTAGGGTAACAGAAGGAAAGAGCAAAAAGTCAGTGGAAAAAGACTGGAATCAAATTAGTGCAAGCAAAATAAATAATAGTGGCAAAGTACTTTTTTTTTTTTTTGCAAAGTACATTCTTAAAGAAAGAAGAAAAACAAGGAAAACACTGATACAGAAGAAATAAATGAAAGAAAATAAGTTATAATCTTAAATGTAAATGTACTAAGCTTTCTAATAAAATAATTCTTTTAAAATTTCTGTCATTCCTTAATTAATTCTTTCGTTTTTCTTCAGGATCATTCTTCAGAGCTATTGATCCATAACTCTTTTTTGAAGTCCTATAAAAGTTATTGACTTGCTTCCATCTTATGGGTGAATTTTGGGTTGATATCCTTTCTTCCCTGGTAGTTATTGGTTATATTATATTTTTTTCTAGACTGTTTTATCCATTATTTTATTTTATTTTATTTTTGCTGAGGCAATTGAGGTTAAGTGACTTGCCTAGGGCCACACAGCTAGGAAGTATTAAAGGTCTGATACCAGATTTGAACTCAGGTTCTCCTGATTTTAGGGCTGGCGCTCTATCCACTGCACCACCTAGCTGCCCCCATTATTCTTTCTATGTAAAATTTTGCTACTGGTTTATGTGGACAGGGTTTGAGTTTATATTTAATCTTTCTCTTAATCTTCTTGTAGGGAGCCCCTTTCTTTCATTTCAAATAAACTTGGTTTAGGAGCTTTATTGTTTGATCCCTTCCCCATTCATTGCTTCTTATTTTCTCTTCCTGACTCTAGGAGCTATAAGTAATTATTATTATTATTACTCTTATTGTTATTAATGTTAATGATGATAATAATAATAATAATAATGTTATAAGATTTTCAAAGTTCCTTACATGTGTTGTTACACTTGTGCTTCACAACAGCCCCATGAGGTAAATTCTTCTATTATCCTCATTTTTCAGATAAGAAAACTAAGGCTGAGAGATGTCAGTGATCTCTCTTTAAGAGGGAAGAATTTTCTCCTAGATCATTGCTAAGTGGAAATTCTGAGAGGGCAAAATACCAGCAATCATGTAAAACTCAAAAATAACTGGCAAAATATTTGCTGTTCTAGGCATAAGAAGGAATGGTGGATTAGTAATTCAGTCTTCTCACTTTATTTTATTTGTTTTTAGTAGGATTTACATTATGAGCAAATGTCTTATTTTTCTTTTCTTGTAATTTTTACTTTAATTTTTTTATGTTTTGTTTTGAGGTTGTGGGCTTAAGAGATATACTTTTATTGCATCACCTTTCTGCAAGAGGGTTAGTGCAATTGTTGAATTAGTTAAATTTAAGATTAACATTGTGAAGGAAGGAAAGTAGTGTCAGATCAGAGGTTCTGACCTGGGTGGATGGTAACAGATAGGAAGAGACTAGATATTAAACTTAGGACAAAGAAGGTTTAAGAGGAGTAAGGTAGTGGATGAGATTAGAAGGGCAGATAGTAATTAGAAAGTAGAATTTCAAAGTTCAAAGTCATGATGGCAGAATACCTTTGGGTGTGACCCTTGAGTGTCTGAGATAATGTAGATTTATAAATTATAAAGAGTTTAGGAAATTGCTGACCTGGGAAGCCAGGGATATTTGTGGTTGTTATTGTTCATTCTTCATTTTTTTTTCTTAAAGCTATTTATTTGCAAAACATATGCATAGGTAATTTTTCAACATTGACCCTTTTAAAATTTTCTGTTACAAATTTTTCCCTGCTACCCCCCATGCCCTCCCCTAGATGGCAGGAAGTCTAATACATGTTAATTATGTTAAAACATTTGATAAATCAAATATGTGTATACATATTTATACAGTTATCTTGCTGTATAGGAAAGGAAAAAAAAAACCTGAGAAGGAAAACATAATGCAAGCAAACATCAATAGAGAGTGTGAAAATGCTATGTTGTGGTCCAGACTCAGATCCCACAGGTCTCTCCCTGGATGTATATGGCTTTGTTCATCACTGGGCAGCTGGAATTGGTTTGAAACATTTCGTTGTTGGAGAGAGCCACATCCTTCAGAATTGATCATCATATAATCTTATTGTTGCCGTGTACAATGATCTCCTGATTCTGCTCATTTCATTCAGCATCAGTTCATGCTAGTCTCTCCAGGCCTCTCTGAAATCATCTTGTTGGTCGTTTCTTACAGAACAATAATATTCCATGACATTCATAAACCATAATTTATTCAGGCATTCTCCAATTGATAGACATCCATTCAGTTTCCAGTTCCTTGCCACTACAAAAAGGGCTGCCACAAACATTTTTGCACATATGGGTCCCTTTCCCTCCTTTAAGATCTCTTTGGGATATAGGCCCAATAGAAACACTGCTGGGTCAAAGGGTATGACAGTTTGATAACTTTTTGAGCATAGTTCCAAATTGCTCTCCAGAATGGTTGGATCTGTTCACAGTTCCACCAACAATGCATCAGTGTCCTAGTTTTCCCACATGCTCTCCAACATTGGTTATTATTATTCCTGTCATCTTAGCCAATCTGACAAATGTGTAGTGGTATCTCAGAGTTGTCTTAATTTGCATTTCTGTGATCAATAGAGATTTGAAGCACCTTTTCATATGACTAGAAATAGTTTTAATTTCATCATCTGAAAATTGTCTGTTCATATCCTTTGACCATTTATCGATTGGAGAGTGGCTTGAATTCTTATAAATATGAGACAATTCTCTATATATTTTAGAAATGAGGCCTTTATCAGAACCCTTAAATGTAAAGATGATTTCCCAATTTATTGCTTCCTTCCTAATCTTGTCTGCATTAGGTTTTTTTGTATAAAACCTTTTTTAACTTAATATAATCAAAATTATCTATCTGGTATTCAAGAAAGAGTTCCAGTTCTTCTTTGGACACAAATCCTTCCTTCTCCACAGGTCTGAGAGGTAAATTATCCTATGTTCCTCTAATTTGTTTATAACATCACTCTTTTTGTCTAAATCATGAACCCATTTAGATCTTATCTTGGTATGTGGTATTAGGCGTGGGTCAAGCCCTAATTTCTTCCATAGTAGTTTCCAATTTTCCCATCAGTTTTTGTTGAATAGTGAGTTCTTATCCCAAAAGCTGGGGTCTTTGGGTTTATTAAACACTAGATTGCTATAGTTATTGCCTAGTTTGTCCTGTGATCCTATCCTATTCCACTGATCGACTACTCTATTTCTTAGCCAGTACCAAATGGTTTTGATGGCCGCTGCTTTATAATATAGTTTTAGATCTGGTACAGCAAGGCCACCTTCATCAGCCTTTTTTTTTTCACTAATTCCCTTGAAATTCTTGACCTTTTGTTTTTCCAGATGAACTTTGCTATTATTTTTTCTAGATCTGTAAAATAATTTCTTGGGAGTTTGATTGGTATGGCATTAAATAAGTAAATTAGTTTGGGTAGTACTGTCATTTTTATTATATTTGCTTGGCCTACCCATGAGCACTTGATGTTTTTCCAAATGATTAGGTCTGACTTTATTTGTGTGGAAAGTGTTTTGTAGTTTAGTTCATATAGTTCCTGACTTTTCCTTGGCAAATAGATTCCCAAATATTTTATACTATCAACTGTTATTTTGAATGGAATTTCTTTTTGTATCTCTTGCTGCTGAACTTTGTTGGTAATATATAAAAATGCTGATGATTTATGTGGATTTATTTTGTATCCTGCCACTAACTTTGCTAAAGTTGTGAATTGTTTTTAGCAGTTTTTCAGTTGAGTCTCTAGGGTTCTCTAAGTATACTATCATGTCATCTGCAAAGAATGATAATTTGGTTTCCTCATTACCTACTCTAATTCCTTTAATTTCTTTTTCTTTTCTTACTGCCAAAGCTAACATTTCTAATACAATATTAAATAGTAAAGGGCAGCCTTGTTTCGCTCCTGATCTTATTGTGAATGGGTCTAGTTTGTCCCCATTACATATGATGCTTGCTGATGGTTTTAAATAGATACTACTGATCATTTTAAGGAAAAGCTCATTTATTCTGATACTCTAATGTTTTTTAATAAGAATAGGTGTTGGATTTTATCAAATGCTTTTTCTGCATCTATTGAGATAATTATGTGATTTTATTAGTTTGGTTATTAATGTAATTGATTATGCTGATAGTTTTCCTAATATTGAACCAGCCCTGCATTCCTGGTATAAATCCTACTTGGTCATAGTGTATTATCCTGGGGATGACTTTCTGTAACATTAGTGCTAATTTAGGATTTTTGCATCAATATTCATTAGGAAAATTGGTCTATGGTTTTCTTTCTCTGTTTTCACCCTTCCTGGTTTAGCTATCAGTACTATATCTGTATCATAAAAGGAATTTGATAGTATACCTTCTTTCCCTATTTTTTTTTCAAATAGCTTATATAGTATTGGAATTAATTGTACTTTGAATGTTTGGTAGAATTCACTTGTAAATCCATCTGGCCCTGGAGATTTTTTCTTAGGGAGTTGATTAATAGCTTGTTCTTTTTCTTTTTCTAAAATGGGGCTATTTAAATAATTTATTTCCTCTTTTGTTAACCTGCTCAGGCTATATTTTTGTAGATATTCTTCCATTTCATTTAGATTATCAAATTTGTTGGCATAAAGTAACTCCTAATTATTGCTCTAATTTTCTCTTCATTGGAGGAAAGTTCTCCCTTATCATTTTTGAAACTAGCAATTTGATTTTCCTCTTTCCTTTTTCTAATCAAATTAACTAAATGCTTATATATTTTGTTGGTTTGTTCATAAAACCAACTCTTAGTTTTATTTATTAATTCAATAGCTTTCTTATTTTCAATCTTATTGATCTTCCTTTTTTATTAATACTTTTTATTTGCAAAACATATGTATGGGTAATTCTTAAACATTAACCCTTACAAAGCTTTGTGTTACAAATTTTTCCCCCCTACTGCCTATCCCTCCCCTAGATGGCATGATATCCACTACATGTTAATTATGTTAAAATACTTAAGAAATCGAATATATGTATACTTATTTCCACACATCATTTTTGTGCAGGAGAAATCGTATCTATAAGAAAGAATAATCAGATAAAGGAAATACAATGCAAGCAAACATCAGTAGAGAGCATGAAAATGATATGTTGTGGTCCACATTTCACATCCCTCTCTCTGGGTGTATATAGCTTTTTTCACTGAACAATTGGAACTGGTTTGAGGCATTTCATTGTTGAAGAGAGTCATGTCCATCAGAATTGATCATCATACGGTATTGTTGTTGCCGTGAATAATGATCTCCTGGTTCTGCTCACTTTGCTCAGCATCAGTTCATGCAAGTCTCTCCAGGCCTCTCTGAAATCATCCTGCTGGTCATTTCTCACAGAACAATAATATTCCATAACATTCATATACCATAATTTATTCAGCCACTCTCCAATTGATGGGCATCCCTTCAGTTTCCAGTTTCTAGCCACTACAAAAAGAGCTGCCACAAACATTCTTGCACATGTGGGGTCCTTTCCTTCTCTTATGATTTCTTTGGGATATAAGCCCAATAGAAACACTGCTGGGTCAAAGGGTATGCACAGTTTGATAACTTTTTGAGCATAGCTCTAAATTGCTCTCCAGAATGGTTGGATCCGTTCACAGTTCCACCAACAATGCATCAGTGTCCCAGTCTTCCCACATCCCCTCCAATACCTGTCATTATCCTTTCCTGTCATTTTAGCTAATCTGACAAGTGTGTAGTGGTACCTCAGAGTTGTCTTAATTTGCATTTCTCTGTTGATCTTCTTTTTTATTTTCAGAATTTCCAATTTGGTATTTAATTGAGGGTTTTGATTTGTTCTTTTTCTAGTTTTTTTTTTTAATAGTAAGCCCAATTAATTGATCTTCTCTTTCTCTATTTTATGCAAGTAAGCATCTAGAGATATAAAATTATCCCTTATAACCGCTTTGGCCATATCCCACAAATTTTGGTATGTTGTTTCGTTATTGTCATTCTCCTGGATGAAATTATTGATTGTGTCTATGATTTGCTATTCATTCTTTAGGATTAAATTATTTAATTTCCAATTAACTTTTGGTCTCTTTTCTCCTGGCCTTATATTGCATGTGATTTTTATTGCATCATAATCTGAAAAAGTTGCATTTACTATTTCTGCCTTTCTGCATGTGATTTGGAGGTTTTTATGCCCTAACACATGGTTAATTTTTGTATAAGTTCCATGAACCACAGAGAAAAAAATAAACTCCCTACTGTCTCCATTCAATTTTCTCCATAGATCTATCCTACCTAACTTTTCTAACATTTTGTTTACCTCCCTAATTTCTTTCTTATTTATTTTGTGGTTTGATCTATCTAATTTTGAGAGAGCAAGGTTGAGATCCCCCACCAGTATAGTTTTGCTGTTTCTTTATTCTTATATCTCTCTTAATTTCTCCTCTTGGGGAAAGGGACCCACATGTGCAAAAATGTTTGTGGCAGCCCTTTTTGTAGTGGCAAGAAACTGGAAATTGAAAAGATGCCCATCAATTGGAGAATGGCTGAATAAATTATGGTATATGAATGTTATGGAATATTATTGTTCTGTAAGAAATGACCAACAGGAGGATTTCAGAGAGGATTGGAGAGACTTGCATGAACTGATGCTGAGTGAAATCAGCAGAACCAGGAGAACATTATACACAGCAACAAGACTATACGATGATCAATTTTGATGGACATGGTTCTCTTCAACAATGATGTGATTCAAACCAGTTGTGCTGCGATGAAGATAGTCATATACATCCAGAGAGAGGCCTGTGGGAACTGAGAGTGAACCACAACACAGCATTTTAACGCTTTCTGTGAATATTTCCATGCATTCTGTTTTCCTTCTTAGGTTGTTTTTTTTTCTTCTTCTCTTTCTAGATCTGATGTTTCTTGTGCAGTAAGATAACTGTATAGATATGTATACATGTATTGTATTTATCATATAATATATCCTATCTAGCATGTATTAGATTACCTGTCATCTAGGGGTGGGGGGTGGGGGGAGGGAAAGGAAAAGCTTGGGGAAAAAAAAGTTTTTTTTTTTGCAAAGGTCAATGTTGAAAGGTCACTCATGTTTTGCAAATAAAAAGCTTTATTATTAAAAAAAAATTTCTCCTCTTGGAATTTGGATGCTATACCACTTGGTGCATATATTTTTATTATTGATATTGCTACATTATCTATGGTACCCTTTAGTAAAATATAGTTTCCTTTCTTATCTCTTTTAATTAGATCTATCTTTGCTTTTACTTGATCTGAGATCAGGATTGCTACCCTGCTTTTTTTTTGTTCACCTGAAGCATATTAGATTCTGCTTCAGCTCTTTACCTTCACCCTGTATGTGCCTCTATGCTTTAGATGTGTTTCTTGTAAACAACATATTGTTGGATTCTGGTTTTTAATCCAGTCTGCTATCCACTTCCACTTTATGGGAGAATTCGTCCCATTCATATTCACGGTTAAAATAACTATTTCTGTATTTCCTGCCATCTTATTTACCTGTTATGTTTTTCTCTTTCCTTTCCCCTTTCTCTCTTCCCCCTCCCCAGTATTTTGCTTTTGATGACCACCTCCCCCAAACAGTCCTCTCCCCTTTAGAGCCCCTCCCCCTCTTTTACTCCTTTCCCCTAATTCTTCTATTTTCCCTTCTATTAGTCTATCCCTTTCTTTTCCTCCTTTCCCTCTCACTTCCTTACAAGGAAGGACAAGTTTCTCTGTGAAACTAAATGTATCTGATATACTCTCTTAGAACCCAATCTGATGAGAGTAAAGATTTACACAACGTTCATCCCCCTCCCTTCTTTCCCTCAATTATATTATGTTTTCTTTGCCTCTTCATGAGATTTTACCTTATTTTTACCTCTTTTTTTACTTTATTTTACCTCCTTTCCTCTCTTTTTCCAGTATGATAGCCCTTCCACCTTTAGTTTCTTTTTCATATTATCAAAGTAAAATCAAATTATACCCCCATTCTTTGAGTATACCCGTAGTAGAAATATAATTCTCAAGGGTTCTTTCCTTTTTAACCTTTTAGGCTTCTCTTGAGTTCTGTGTTTGGAGTGCAAATTTTTTGTTCAGATCTGGTCTTTTCATTAGAAATAGGTGAAATTCACCTATATCATTAAATGTCCATCTTCTTCCCTGGGAGATAATGCTCATTAGTTGGATAGGTTATTCTTGGCTGTAATCCAAGTTCCTTTGCCTTTTGGATTATCTGGTCCCAGGCCCTTTGATCCTTCTATGTGGAGGCTGACAGATCTTGTGTGATTCTAATTACAATTCCTCAGTATTTGAATTGTTTCTTTGTAGCTGCTAGCAATATCTTTTCCTTGGTGCGAAAGTCCTGTAATTTAGCCACGATCTTCCTTGGGGATTTAATTTTGGGGTCTTTTTCAGGTGGTGATCGGTGAATTATTTTGATGGTGATTTTGCCTTCTGATTCTAAAACATCAGGGCAGTTTTCTTTCAAGATTTTTGGAAAATAGTGTTTAGATTCTTTTTATCATTATGGCTTTCAGGAAGTCCAATAATCCTTAGATTGTCTTTCCTAGATCTATTTTCCAAGTCTGTTGTTTTTCCTAGGAGATATTTCATATTTTCTTATATTTTTTTCATTTTTTTGTTTTTGTTTGACTGATTCTTGAAGTCTTATTGAGTCATTCACTTCCATTTGTTCCATTCTAATTTTTAATGTATTATTTTCTTCAGTTACCTTTTTAGCTCCTTTTGTAACTGGCTAATTTGTTCATTACATACTTTTTCCATTTCACCAATTTTGTTTTTCAGTGAATTGGTGTCTATTTCATATTTCTTTTGTAGAGTATTATATACTTTTTCCATTCCTTCTTGTAATGATCTCATTTCATTTCCCTATTTTTTATCTAACTCTCTTGTGAGATTCTTTATGCAATCTTTCAGGAAAGCCCTGTGAAATGGGGACCAACTCATGTCCCCCTTTTTGGCTTCCTCTGGAGTTGCTTTACTTTTATGAATCTCAGGATCTGGGGTCTGTTCTTCTCGCTCTCCATAAAAGCTGTCTATGGTGACAATTCTTTTCTGTTTTTTATTCATTTTTTTTAATAGCTTGAGGTCTGTTTAAATCAAGGAAGTGGCAGCCCGCTTCAATTTGCCCTGGGGCAATTAGGATAATCAACTTCTGGGGCTGGGCCGTCCAGGATAGATCCTTGCATTTGCAGTGGGTAACAATCTACTTTTTACAAAAGGCAGATCTGCCAGAGCACCAGCCCGCAATCAGGGCAGAGTGTCCCAAGAACCTCAGATAGACTCCCCAGGTGTTTAGAATCTGCCATTCTGAGTCCCGCTCTGTTTCCTGCCCCGTCTCTCGGAGCTGGGCCTGAGCTCAGCAAACTGCCCAACTCCCTGCCCATCTGAAACAGACCTGCTCTGAAGCTCTTCCAAGGTAACTTTTGCTGGAAATGTGTTGTAGTCCAAATATTTGGAGGTGCTTTGACTCCAGAACCAGTTCAGAGGCTTAATCTGCTGCTGGTTTGAGAGAACATCAGAGGAGGTCACAGAGAGTCATGTCTGCACTCTGCCATCTTGGCTCTGCCCCCCTCATTCTTCATTTTGGAAGAGGATTAATGATATCATGAGGGTGAGGTCTTGACTTGCATGTGAATTGGATTTAAGTCATCAGCCTCACTCTTTCTTCCTGAGTCATCAGAGTCCCATGACATACAAAATTCAAGATGACTAGTCAGGGCTCAGAATGTTGTAGGTGACTTTGACTTTTCTAATTAAGTTCCTTCCTGAGTTTCAATTTGTCTGAGACAATTCTCATTTAATAACCAAAGACTAGGCTAGAGTTGAAACAAAAGATGACCTAATCACCATCACAAGTGTATCAAAGAGGGGAAGACCCTTGAATTTCTGACCAGAATGGAAAATAATTTACATATATTCTAAGACATCAAAACCTAAACAATAAGCAACAGAAGCTTGGGCTGAGGGCTATCTATCATTGACTATTCAATGAAAGCCAGAGTGGTTTGGGTTTAATAGCTTAGTCAAGTAGCTGTATTTGAATCACATTGGGCTTTTCAAAAGTCTGTTTTTTTCACAGCTATATTTCAAGAAATCATAAATGCAAACTGCACAAGAAAAAAAGTAAATCTTTTCAGTTTTCTTTTTCTAAAAAGCAAACAAATAAATAAAAATCAAGGAGGAAGAAGGAGGAGGAGGAGAAAATGAAAGAGGAGAAGAAGAAAAAGAAGGAGGAGGAAGAGGAGGAGGAGGAGGAAAGAAAAACTACTTGTAAATATGGAAGTCATCAAGAGTAAGGTCAGACTATTGGGTGGAAGAAAAATTATGAGCCATTTATTGTACTTAGATTTTACCTCTGTAACTTCTGTGATCTTGGACAAATCATTTATCCTCCCTGAGACTCTTTTCCCACATTTCCCACATCTGTAAAGTGATGGGGCTCTACTAGGTGACTTCTATGGCTCTTACTATCTTTTTAGTTCCTATAATCTTTTGAATAGGGGTAACCTGCAGTTTGAAAGAGGACAACAACAAAGATCTTAGCAGAATAATATTAAAACATAGGGCATATTTCAAATGAGGAAAACTTGTTGATGATAGGGATAGCCTTGAAGTGTCATTGTCAGTCAATAAACATTAATCCAGCTCTCATCATGTGCCAGACCCCAGCCTAAGCACTAAGGATACAAAGAAAGCTAAAAAACAATTCCTTCTCTCAAGGAGGTTACAGTCCAATAGGGGAAACAACATGTAAACAATCATATACATGCAAACAAGATATATAGAGATAATCAACAGAGCGAAGGCATTAGAAGTAAGGGGGAATAGGGAAACCCTTCCTATGTAGAAGATGAGATTTTAGTTGGATCTTGAGGGAAGCTATAGGTGCAGATGATCCTGGAGAGGATTCCATGTGGAGCATTAATAAATGCCAGTTTACTTGACTGGCTTGGACTATGCAAAGAGATGAAGTGAAAAACTGAAACTTAAAGAATGTTTTTCATTTAAAGGATGGGTAATCTGAAATGGTGGCTCTTAAACTACTTAAAGTTTGTATTGGCTCATTTTGTAGATAATGGCATATTTTTTGATTGGTATTTAGTTAAGGCATCTTGGTTAAAACTACTCCAGTTAGCTTAAAGGTTCTGCCCCTGGATGTCTTCTGTTGAAATTGATTAAGGATTCATGACTTTACCTTTGATTTGGGAATTAGGTTTTTTTCAGATTGATATTGGACACTTTATATTAGGAGTTCTCAATCTTTTTTTTTTTTGGTATTATAGACCCCTTTTCAGAATAATGTTTTTAAGTGCACAAAATAAGATACATAAGATTATGGAGGAAACCAGTTATACTGATCTACCGTCATCAATTTAAAAAAAAAAGTACATCCTAGGTTAAAAACTCCAGCTCTATAATATGAATTATTATGCTATAGATAAAGTTTAACTGTTGAAAATTGGTTCTCCTTGCCTGGAATACACTCTTTCTCCATACTTGGAATAGAAACACTTCAAATCCTAGGATAGCTGCACTAAGTTCAAGATATCATGTGGTTCTATGTCCATCAGAACTCTAGTTCATGAACTCTGAACCAAAAGAACATAATAACTAAAGACTTAAGCCGAAGCCAGATTCAGGAAACAGACTATCATCCATTGTATTATTCTTGGCAAACATTTCTAGAGGCAGCAGTGTGACAAGATCACCTGAAAAAGGCCCTATAACAGTCATGAATTGCCGCTTGACATTTGCAACCTTGCTACACACATTCCTTCCATATCAATTCCATACGTGTCCATTCTTCCCACTAATGATGTATGTATCTATGGGAGATTGTGCCCCAGGTTTATGGTAAAACTTTTCTATTGACATTTTTTACTATGACATTTAATGTCTTTTATATGAACTAATTCTGTCTTCTAGATATTTAAAGGGATGTCAGAACTGGAAACAAAGTAGATGTCAAGGGCAACTCATAATTGTACCAAGGCTGCTAGTATTTTGAGTGATTTCATCGTATTGCTTCCTCTGGGAATGTTTGTCAAGAGTGATCTAATGGAAGTTCTGTTACCAGATTTTGGCTTCAGTTTAAGTCTTTGACTATAGGGCTATCTTTGTTGTGTTCTTTTAGCTTAAAAACAAAGGATTTTTTAAAAAGAAAAATGTTGCCCAAACCAGAAACAATGTAATTGTCCATTGATTGGGATGATGGCTAAACAATTTGTGGTAACCGATTGTAATGAAACATTTCTGTGCAATAAGAATCAATGAATATGAAGATTCAGAGAAGCATGAGAAAGTTAAATGAACAAATATAGATTGAAGTAAGCAGAATCAGGGAAACCATATGCATGACTTCAGCTACATAAAAGTCACAAAAAAGAACAAAACACCTCAATCTGGATGCAATTAACTTATGACAAAACTTTTCCCTGATAAAGAGAGGAAAACATTCACTTCCTTTCTTTCTTTGCTAAAATGAGGTATTGGGTTGGAAGCATTATGAAAACTTTCTAACTCAGTTGATGGCTAGTTTTGCTGAATATCTTTTTTTAACTTATATTTAGGGGTTTTGTTTGTTTGTTTGTTTCCAGGAATGATTTGTTAAGGAGAGGAGGGAAAATATATTTGGAAATGAGGATGTTGTAAAAACAAAAATATCAACTTAAAAAGAATAGCAAAAACAATTGTTCTATCTGCCAGCAAAAAGCCTTATTTATGGAAAAAGACCACAACTTATTCAGTCATTCCCCAACTGTTGGGCATCTACTCAGTTTCCAGTTCTTTGTCACTACAAAAAGATCTGCTACAAACATTTTTGCATATGTGGGTCCTTTTACCTCTTTGATGATCTCTTTGGGATACAGACCTAGTAGTGAGTCTGTTGGATCAAAGGGTATGCACAGTTTTATAACTCTTTGGTCATAGTTCCAAATTGCTCTCCAGAATGGTTGAATCATTTCATAACTTCATTGTGAACAGTGCATTGATGTCCCAGTTTTCCTACATCCCCTCCAACATTTATCATTATCTTTTCCTGTCATCTTAATCAATCTGAAATGTATGAAGTGATACCTCAGAGTAATCTTAATTTGCATTTCTCTAATCAATAGTGATTTAGATCATTTTTTCATATGATTGTAGATGGCTTTAATTTCTTTATCTGAAAATTGTCTGTTCATGCCCTTTGACCATTTATCAATTGGGAAATGACTTGTATTCTTACAAATTTGACTATATATTTTAGAAATGAGGTCTTTATCAGAAACACTGGCTATAAAAATTGTTTCCCAGCTTTCTGCTTCCTTTCTAATCTTGGCTGCATTGGTTTTGTTTGTGCAAGAACTTTAATTCAATAAAATCTAAATTATCCATTTTGCATTTTCTAATGTTCTCTGGTTCTTCTTCTTTGGCCATAAATTCCTCCCTTCTCCACATATCTGACAGATTATCCCTTACTCTAATAATTTATTTATATTATCACCTTTTATGTTTGAAACATAACTCTATTCTGACCTTATCTTGGTATGGGGTAGGAAATGTTAGTCTGTGCCTAGTTTCTGCCATACTATTTTCCAATTTTCTCAGCATTTCTTATCAAATAGTGAGTTTTTATCTCACAAGGTGGAATCTTTGGGTTTATCAAACATTAGATCACTGTAGTTGCTAACCATTGTGTCTTGTATACCTAACTATTCCACTAATCCATATTCTATTTTTTAGCCAGTACCAAATGTTTTTCATGATTGCTACTTTATAATATACTTTTAGGTTGCCTGACAACATTTTTAGCCTTTCATATGCAGATATGGTCAGCCAAGGGAAATATGCCTTTGGATTTAGTTTTACATTAGATATAAAATGCTGTTCTCTTGGACCTGACAATAGTGTATATATTGTTTGTCAGAGGACCAATTTATATTTTTAGCTCAGAGATGTTCTTTATCAGATAATGGTATTTTTTGGCCCATAGCACAAAGATCTTCATCTACTACAGCAGAGAGAACTGTTTTTATGATATACATAGAATCATCTCCTCTGAAAATTGGAGTGAAGTTCAACTGACCTTTGATCCCTGAAAAGTAATAAATTAATACAATATCCCTGACAAGAAATTCTCTAGCCTCTACTTGAAAATGTCAGATGATGGAAAACCCATTACATCCTAAGGCAATCCATTCTATATTTGCACAGTTCCATTTGTTTTTCCTTCAATTAAGTTGAAATTTTTTTTTTTGCAGTTTTCACCTCCTGCTTCTAGGACTCTACCTTTTGAGGGTAAGAAAAGCAAGTCTAATTTCTCTTCCACATAATGAGTGGTAATATGGGATAGTGGAAAGAGTACTAATTTTGAAGTTAGAGGACTCTGTTTTATATCCTGGCTCTGCTAGTTATTTTAGCATACTTTGGGCAAGTTACTTCATTTCTTTGAGAGGTTTGTTTTGTTTGGAAAATATGGTGGGTTGGGGGTGGGGAGGATGAGAAAACTGTATTTGATGGTCTTTAAGGTCCTTAAAACTCAAAATCCTATGATCTTGTGAATCTTTTAAATATTCAAGGACAGCTATAATGTCTCTACTAAGTCTTCTCTTCCAGGCAAAATGTCCCCAATTCCTTCAGCATATTATTCCTTATCATGATTTTGAATACTCTTAACATTTTTATTGGTTTTTGTTAGATTAATTCCAGCTTTTCATCTCATCCCTTCTTAAATGTATAGTTCCAAATGTGATCTAACCAAGGACAGAGGACTGCAAAACAAAATTATGTTCACAGAACTTTGGGCACTAAGCTTCCATTAATGTAACCTGAGATCATTTTATCTTTTTTTGACCATCATATCCCATTATTTAATCACTGATAATAAATATTTATTAAGCACCTACTGTGCTAAGCACATTGTTGTCTCATAAGATGTGAAGTAGTGCCTTGAATTTATGATATTGGTATGTTTATAAGTTGGGCCCATTCATTTTGAAGATGTTGCTCAATTAGCTATTCTTAATCATACTTATTAAAATACCTTTTTATATTTTTCTTTCTTGCGCAGATATGGTTAGTTAAGGGAAATGGGTTTTTGGGTTTGGCTTTATGGTCTCATAGTTCTGGCAATAGAACATATGCTGTTTGTCTGAGAACCAATTTACGTTCTTAGTTCAGAGATTTTCATTATCAGGTAAAAGTATTTTTGTCTATAGCACAAAGATCATCTACATAGAGATGTATATAGCATAGAGAAGGGACTGACGTAAGGACATAATTTTTTTTAGTTCTAATTTTTCCACATTGATGACTTATTGCCAGTTGTTATTTAAACACATGGCCAAATATTCCTGAGGAATGTGATTTCCTCCACGTTTCCAGATTTTCAAGATGAGAAAAATTACTCACCTGTCCATTATTTTAAAAAGTATACTAGTGGATGATTCACAGTGACCCACCCACCTTCCCACAGATTTGGGGTTTTTGCTTAGGGGATTTTTCAGTTAGTTATTTTTTCCTCACCTTTTGTATGTTAAAAGAATAAAGGCAGTAGTATTTGAGGGAACCATTGACCATGCTTTCAGAGGAATTGTAGAGCATTTGAGCTTAGTGTATTAGTTCAGTTCCTTCTGGGTTTCCTAGAGTCACAAGAGAGTCATATATTGATTTAATCAGCATGCTTTGCCCTCCCATTTCTTTTTTGCTAAGAAGAATAACTAATATTACAATACAATGCAATATAACAACATTTATTAAGTGGCACAATGTGTTAAGCACTAAAGAAGATAAAAAAAAGTTTAGATAATCTTGTATGCGTGGTCAAACTTGAAATTGAAATAATGTGATCCACTATATAAATCAGCGCTAGAGGAAAAAGTGTGGGGACTATTGATCTTTATGGCAAGGATTTAAAATACACAGGTAAATATATATACACATGTATATATATATATATGTGTTATATATATAGTGCACACATATATTTCTTTTAGAAGTTTCTCAAATAAAATAGGGCTAAGAATAATAGCACTTTAAAGTTTGAAAAGCACTTTAGAAAAATTCATTTTATTCTCTCAAGTCTGATGGGAAGATGCTATTATCATCCCCATTTTAGAGATGGGGAAACTGAAGCAGACAGGTTAGTTGACTTGCCCAGGCAAGGTCACATAGTTTGGAAGTGTCAAAGGCAGACTTCCTGACTGAATCCAACACTCTGTACCACCTTCCTGCCTTTAGACTTATGATTTTATTTATATAGGGAACTATGAGGTAAAAAAAGTTCCTCTACTAATAGAGGTTGGCATTTTTTCTACCATTTTTAGTCTTAAAGAGTTGCCCAAAGCACTGAGAATATGAACTGTTCCGAACATTTTTCTATTGGAGGCCATGCCACTTTGATACTCTGTATCAAAGAGATAAAAACTTTGAACTTTGTAAAAGCAGACTAGAAGTTTCCCTGTTATAGCTTCAGTAAGATGAATCAGTCTTTTTTTTTCATAAAAGTACTAATATTTGTAGTTGAAATATTTGATTTGAAAGCCTAAACCCATTCTAATTAGAGGAACAGAGCACTCAGCATTCTCTAAAACTATTAGGCCATCCTTCACTGCATTCATAGCTATTCAGTTATACCAAACTTTAAAAATTAAATGTCTTTATATAGTTTAATAGGCTAAGATGTTAATTTGGCTTCCCTGAAGAGGTTCTTGTAGAAATGACTAGTGGTCATACATAATTCTGGCTACAACCACATTCTCTCATAGAAAATATACAACTTCCCTTTAAAAAGTTATATTTTTGCTTTACATGTGAATTGACTTGGGGAATGATATGGTATAACAGAAGTAACAATGAACTAGGAGACCAGGACCACACAGCCCAGTAGGTCAGAGGAAGAATTTGAATGCATATCTTCTTTCCCTTGGCTCTGTTTCTCAAGTAAAGGAAATTAAAGATGCTTAGTCTCTCCTAAAGTCCTCCTTTAAGGCTATATTATTGTGTGGAGGTGATCTTCTGTTCTTAGAGGGTGATGATAGAAGAACATGAACTCTAGCAAATGTTACTATGTTGAAAGACTTCAAGTACAGGTCGGTTGGCAAACTAAGTTTAGCCTTGGGGCATGATCATCACCAGAAAGTTGACTTCTAGGTAAAAAAAAAAAAAAAAAAAAAAAAGATGGTTTTCTGATTTCTAAGGAAATTATGGATTTTTTTTGAAGTACATAAGAAAGAAATATAGGAATTAAAGATTAGAGCTAGAAGCTAGAGATTATCAAGAGTAACACTTTAATTTTAGATGTGAGAAAACTGAGGCTTCAAATAATGTATGACTTGCTCAGTCATATAGGTAAATGTGAGTACTAGGACTCAAATTATGATTTCTGATTACTACACTGGTGCTGTTCTTACCATATTACACTAGGAGCACTTTATAGTAGAGGATCACAGTCTTCTTGGTTTGCTGTGTTTAGAAAACTCACAAATAGCCTAGTATGACATTAAACTGTCTTCATGATACATTCAGTTGACTCATCAGAATTCTATACTACAAAGCAGAATTTTTTTCCTACATGTTTTAGAAAATAGTGAAATAATTATTTTTAGTTAGTAGAAATCCAAACTAAATAAACTACACATTTTTCTCAGACTAGTCATCTTTAACTGTAGAGTAAGAATAGTAGTGATTACAGTCCTATATAACTTGCCCTTTTCTTCTTTTTGATCTTATTCTTCCCACCCCAGCTTTCTATACCTCCTACCATGTACTCTGTGATCTAATTGACACTGATCTTGGCTGTCCCTCAAACAAGGCACTTCATATCTAGATTCTTATAATTTTCACTGTCTGTTCCCCATGCTAGAATGCTCCCTCTACATCTTGGCTTTCTGACTTCCCTGGCTTCCTTCAAGTCCTACTTAAAATCCCTTCTTCTAAAGGAAGTTTTCCTTGATCTCTCTCAATTTTAATGCTGTATCTCTGTTGATTATTTCTAATTTATCCTGCACATATCTTATTTGTACATAGTTATTTGCATGTTCTCTTTCCTCTTAGACTGAACTCCTTGAGAGTAGAGACTTTTAACCTTGTTTGTGTTCTTAGTGGTCTGCAGAATGCATATAGTAGGCACGTAATAAATGTTTACTGAAATGTTTTAGAATGCAGAAGTAAAAAATTATTAGCAAATGAAGATCAACATATTCTGATGATGTCCTTAATCATAATTCTCTCAATAAACAGTCCCCACTGAAGTTATTTCATAGTAGGAGGTTCATCTTCCTGATGACACCACTTAAGAGGAGCTAAGATCAGTTCCCTGAGACAGACACATCCTTTCCAATTTAGTTATTTTAACTGTCTAAACTTACTGATATGAAGCTATATTCTTAGGGGAAAAATTAATACCCCCTGTTCACATTAAAAAATAGACCAAAGACCTTGTAATTCACATTTGTATATATAGTTATTTCTTCACAATAGCCATATGAAACAAATAGTGGAGGTATATTTGTGTCTGCTTTACAGATGAAGAAGTGAAAGGTTAGTGTTAAAAGAGGTGATCATGCTTGCTTGCAACAATAGAACTTGGTCTCAAACCCAGATCTCCTCCAAGTCCAGTGCTGCTCTGTTATACCATACTACCTCCTGAGTTAAAAGGTAATTCCTATGAGAGAATGTGATTGTAGACAGAACTACATATGACTGCTAGTCATTTTCACTAGGAGAGCCTCTCCAGGGAAGGCAAATTAATATCTTACCCTGTTAAATTGTGTGAAGACACTTTAATTTTAAAAGTTTGGTATAGTTGAACAACTATGAATGCAATGAGGGATAGCCTAATACTTTTAAAGAATGCTGAAATACTCTGTTCCTCTCATTGGAATGGGTTTAGGCTTTTAGATCAAACATCATTTCAACTGCAAATAGTACTTTTATGGAGAAAACAACAGGAAAACTTCTAGTCTGTTTTTATAAAGGTCAAAGTTCTTATCTCTTTGAGATATAATATAAAGGTGGCATGACCTTCAACAGAAAAATGTATTTGGCTCATGATTCTGTCAAGATTTGATCAAATAGTGTGAAGTGCTATGTTATATAAACCAACCAGCAATTGGCCTTTGGCCTAATAACAGACACCTTTAGAGAAGGCTCTTTTAATCAACATTATTCTTGGGGATCCTGAAGAATTCAAGGAAATCTCTTCTAGAAATGAAACAATTTCAGATACAGAAAATGTTGTGTTAGAAGCTAGAAAATTGCCATGACCAAGCCATGATGAGACCTTACATTTTCAACATGGTACACAGTCTCTTTGGCACAATTGTACCTGAAATTACAAAAAGTATACTTAATTTTTTCTTGTTGTACATATTTACATTTCTACCATCACAATCAAATGGGAAGTCATCTCTAGACCCTGTTGTTGACAACAGTAGGAATCAGTCTTGAAACTCTTTGGGCTTCTCATTGCAGCTAAATAGGTCCAGCTTAAATACCACTTTCCCTCAGTGGATGTAAATGAAAGCATGTGTATCCAGAAATAATTTTTTTCCCTAAGCCTCATCTTTGCATTTATTTCCCACTCTCATATGTTGAAGTTGCTTGTCTTTTCTCCTATCCCAACTGAGAACTAGGTCTGGGTATGTTTGTCTTTCAGGAGTGGAATACAGGTCTTTGAACATAGTAGGTGCTTGTTGAATGAATACATGAATAAAAATTGTGTTTGAGAGGTTTTGAGGAAGATAGGAAGGGGAGGGAGCTTGTGGAGGCTACTAACCAAAAGGAAGTACTCTGGCCTCATGTGGATACTCAGAGATCCTTCTTTAGTTCTTCCTCATTATTAATTTCCATCCTCAGGAAATGAGGATGAAAAGCAATATCCAGAAACATGTTTCATTCTTTCCCCCTCTTCTACTCCCTGTGGAGTTACTTATTAGAAAACTTATAGTTACATAGTACAATATAGTTTACAAAGTGTTTTACTAACAGCTCCTGGACATAGGTATTAATATGATAGTTATTCCTCATTTAAAATTTTAATTTTATTTTGATATCTTTTGTTCTTACATCACTTACCTTTCAAAATGTATTCCTTCCCTATTTCTCATATAGCAAGCTATCCCTAGTAACAAAGAATAAAAAAGAAAAAAAATACTGTTTAGCAAAACTCACCAATATTCCACTGAATCTACAGTAGTACTACATGCAGTGTTATATGCTCATAATTCTCCTCCACACTTTTGCAAAGAAGTATCACCTATTTTTTTCCATGAAGTTATTGTTTATCAAGCATCTCCCATTCTATGCTCATTGAGGGAAAAAATGGCCAATTTAAAAAAAAAATCAGTAATGGTGAGACTTCAATGAAAGTAAAGCCAGACCCTGGCATTTCCATTTGTTAGGTAGCTGGTAGTCAGGGGACAGAAAGAAGTTAGGAAAAGTTTTTGATCTTAGAAATACTGATACTTTCCAAGGCTTACCTTATATCCAGTAATATCAGAATGTTCCATAACCATTCCATATCTTTTCAAATCTTTGTCAGATACACCTAATATTATTATTGTAGTTTTTAAGTTATAAAGCCAAGTTCATCTTTGTTTAGGAGAGGTGAACTGATGAATGCAAACAGTTTGGTGAAGAACACCTGAATTCAAATTCTAACTTTGACATCTACTTGCTCTGTCACCACAGTCAAGTCATTTTATATTTCTGGGTTTTAGTTCACTCACCTGTAAAATGAAGATAATATACGATTTTCTTTATAGTGTTGTGAGGAAAAGTGCTATGTAAGCCATAAAATACTCTGAATATATTTATCTTATTTAGTAATTCATTCTCTTTTTTCTTTTCTGATGTTTAAATTTGATTGTATTCAAGAAAAAATAAATATCAGGATGTTCTCATGTAACTTTTAAGGGGAAAATTAAATACTTTTTTGAGTCGTTTTTTGTTGTTGTTGAAAGTACTGTCATCAGTTTTTGTCAGAATTACCAGTATTATGGGATTTCCTACTCATCTGCACATGGATTCTTAAAGCTTTAAGCCAGAATCCTGATTTCCATCTGAGGTCATCTCATTCATGCACATATATTAATAATTGTGTACTATTTTAGGTGCTGTGGATAACAACAGTATCCCAGGGGAGAGAAAAAATATACATAACTATAGCATAAATGGAATATAAGCATATAAGAAATGTATAAAGTGTTATGTCAATTCCTAGGAGAGAAAGATTATTTTTAGCTAGAGAGATGGGTAATCAGGGAATATTTTCTTGAGTAAGTAGCACTTGAACTGGGTCATAAATGTTTGGTAGGATTTTTAAAATGTGTTATTCAGGTGTGCAAAACCATAATGCCATTTTTTCTTAGAATTTCTGGCAACATCCTGAATCTATATAGTTATGTTTCTGGTTAGAAAGTTATTGCCATTTGTGAAATACTCTGGTTTCTTTCATCTCTAATTGAATTTTTAGAATTCACTGGCAAGATTCAGTTCATTGTATGGAATAGAGACAATATAGCAAGTGGGTGGAGGGTTGCCATATCTGAATTGCAAGAGGAAACGGCAACAGTGGGACATTATTTATTCTTTTCTTTTATTTCTGGTGGTGGGTGGTGAAGGGAAGCAAGAAATGAGAGGTATGCTGTGGAGAGGTGGTATTTAATAACTTTTCTAAGGCTAAGGGCCCACAACATCCACCAAAGAAGAAATTATCTCCTCTTTCTGATTTTTTGCCTCTCTGTTCCCTTTCATGGATATCATTTATCAGAAGTAGATTTATTACATACTGGTACATAGGTTAAGAAGTTCTTATGATTAAGAAACAACAAAGACAACAACTTTCAATAGATTTAGTTGACTATTTTGAGATTCATTGTAACGTAGAAGTGACCATAGGTCCTCATGGATATGCTGTGACCTAAGAATAGTAAAATCTTTCTATTAAGAACTTAGTACTAGAAGGTTTGACTACCAGGTTATCTTTTAATTTTTAAACCATAGCAACTGATTCAATTTCCTAAGGTATGGAGTGATTTGAATGTATATTGGTGAGGTAGTACCTCATTTCATTCATAAGAATGAAATTTTGTATCCCTGAAGTTTTTGAAATATTTTAAGATATTTACATTATGTATAATTTTATTATACTTTTCAATTAAATTAAGTTTTAATTTAATTTTCAAGTCTACATTCTCAGCCTTACATCTAATACTAGTTAACATTTATATAGTTACTATGTGCCAGTCTGGATGCTAAGTGATTTTCAATTATTATTTCATTTAATCCTCACAATAACCCTGGGAATTAGATGCTGTTATTATCCTTATTTTACAGATGAGGAAGCCAAGGCAAACAGAAGTTAAATGACATTTCCTGGGTCACTCAGCTAAATAAGTGTCTGGGGAGTCCTTCTGACTTCAGGCCTGGAATTCTATCCACTGTGCTATCTAGCTGCCCCTATCTTTTCATACTTCCCCCTATATTTTTCCCCTTCCCCCCTTTCCCTCCACTAGAAAAAAAGGAACAAGAAAAACAAAACTTATAATTAACATTTTTAGTCAAATAAAACAAATTCTTATATGACATTCTGCCATCCCCAAAAGAAAAGTCTCTGTTTGGTCTTTGAGTTCATCACCTCTCTTATTAGAAAGTATAAAGTGTGCTTCATCAGGGATGAAAGTCTTCTTGAATACAATATGATATTATTATGTGAATTGTACTGGCTCTGCTCACTTTACTCTGCATCAGTTCTGTCCCAGTGCATTTTAAATGAAGATTCAAATGTCCCTTCTTTATTATCCCATCAATTGAAAAAAAAAATTAAACTCATGTGTTGTTTTGAGATAGCACAAAATTAAGACAAAATATTTTTTAAAAAATTTCCATTTTACAAGAAATCCTTGTATTAAAAATAATTGTACAAATATTTGTCTTTGTAAAATTTAGCATTTTTAAAAGATTTGAGATATAAAATACTAAGCTTGAAGCAGAATTTTAAGACTAAAGATATTACTACACATTATTTCTACCATTTAAAAAATTGTGCTTTTCTCTGGTCTTTGATAGATTATGGAGTTTCAGAGCTAGAAGTGATTTCAGTGAAGCATGAATCAATCCCCTTTGTAACATGTCTCTTAAAAGTGGATTCAGCCTTCACATAAAGACCCCCAATAATGGCAAACTCATTAGGCAGCTAGGTTAGCCTAGAATTAGGAATCCCTGAGTTCAAATCCATCCTCAAATGACTAAGAATGTAATCCTAGGCAAGTTTTCTCAACTATAAAATGGAAATAATAATAGCACCTTCCTTCTAGATGTTGAGAGGATCAAAAGACATAATATTTGTAAGTATAAAGTGACTGGCATATAGTAGATGATTAATAAATGCTTGTTCCATTCCTCTCTGCCCCCACCCCCACTTTGTGATTATTCTGTCAAGCTTTTCAAATCAAAATCTGTCTTTCTGCAGCTTCCACTGCAGTTGCTCCTCTTTCTGTAGCTTTAGGCCAAGAAAAAAAAATCTTATCCTTCTTCCACATATATATCCCTTATATATTGTACAAGAGTGATCATTTCTTTGCTGTCTTTTCTTTTTTTTTTAATTAAAGCTTTTTATTTGTATAACATATGTATGGGTAGTTCCCCAGCATTGATCTTTACAAAGCTTTCCATTACAAATTTTACCCCCAGTCCCCTCCCCTCCCTTAGATGGCAGGAAGTCCACTACATGTTAATAATGTAATAATAGTTGACAAGTTGTGTAAGAAAAATCCTATCTACAAGAAAAAAAAAAAGAAAACCAGAGAAAGGCAACACAATGAAAGCAAACATCAATTAGAGATCATGAAAATGTTACGTTGTGGTCCATATTTCATATCCCTCTCTCTGGGTGTGTATAGTTTTCTTCAGTGAACAATTGGAACTGGTTTGAGACAATTTTTTGTTGCAGAGAGCCATGTCCATCAGAATTGATCATCATGTAATACTGTTGTTGCTGTGTATGATGATCTCCTGGTTCTGCTCGTTTCACTCAGCATCAGTTCATGCAAGTCCCTCCAGGCCTCTCTGAAATCGTCCTGCTGGTCGTTTCTTACAGAGCAATAATATTCCATAACATTCATATACCATAATTTATTCAGCCACTCTCCAATTGATGGGCATCCCTTCAGTTTCCAGTTTCTAGCCACTACAAAAAGGGCTGCCACAAACATTCTTGCACATGTGGGTCCCTTTCCCTCTTCTAAGATCTCTTTGGGATATAGGCCCAGTAGAAACACTGCTGGGTCAAAGGATATGCACAGTTTGACAACTTTTTGAGCATAGCTCCACATTGCTCTCCAGAATGGTTGGATCCATTCACAGTTCCACCAACAATGTATTAGTGTCCCAGTTTTCCCACATCCCCTCCAACATTCATCATTATCTTTTCCTGTCATTTTAGCCAATCTGACAGGTGTGTAGTGGTACCTCAGAGTTGTCTTAATTTGCATTTCTCTGATCAATAGTGATTTGGAGCAACTTTTCATATAACTAGAGATGGTTTTAATTTCATCATTTGAAAATTGTCTGTTCATATCCCTTGACCACTTAACTATTGAAGAGTGGCTTGAATTCTTATATATATATGAGACAATTCTCTATATATTTTAGAAATGAGGCCTTTATCAGAACCATTAAATGTAAAGATGATTTCCCAGTTTGATGCTTCCCTCCTAATCTTGTCTGCATTTGTTTTGTTTGTACAGAAACTTTTTAACTTAATATAATCAAAATTATCCATCTGGTGTTCAATTAGGAGTTCCAGGTCTTCTTTGGACATAAATTTATTCCATCTCCACAGGTCTGAGAGATAAACTATATTACGTTCCTCTAACTTGCTTACAAAGTCCCTCTTTATATCTAGATCATGATCCCATTTAGATCTTATCTTGGTATGTGGTGTTAGGTATGGGTCAAGCCCTAATTTCTTCCACCCTAGTTTCCAATTTTCCCAGCAGTTTTTGCCAAATAGAGAGTATTTATCCCAAAAGCTGGGGCCTTTGGGTTTATCGAACACTAGATTGTTAAGGTTAATGCCTAGGTTGTCCTGATAACCTATCCTGTGCCACTGATCGACTGCTCTATTTCTTAGCCAGTACCAAACAGTTTTGATGACCGCTGCTTTATAATATAGTTTCAGATCTGGTACATTTGCTGTCTTTTCTTTAGGCAAAACATCTCTAGTTACTCAAATCAATAGTATTTTTAAAATAAGTTTTTTTTTATCAAATCTCTTATTTTTATATCACCATTATTTTCCCTAGTGCCCTTTCCCTTCCTCCTTCCAAAGAACCATGCCAAAGGCAGCTAAGTGACATAGTTAATAGAACATGGAGCCTGGTTTCACAAAGACCTGAGGCTAAATTCAGTTACCGACCACTTAATAGTTATGTGAATTTAGCCAAATTACTTAACTTCTCACTGCATCAGTTCCTTTAACTGATAAGGACACTTACCCCCCCTCCCCAGGGTTGTTATGAAAATCAAATGAGATATTTTGCAAAACACTTAGTATGGTACCTGATACATATAGGTGTTTAATAAATGTTCCTTTCCTTTCTTCCATAAAACAAAAATTTCCTAAAGACAAAAAAAGAAAAAAACACAGGATAACATCAGCATTGAAAAAAGTCTTTAAATACCTACAATGCATGCCACACTTATGGATCTATTACTTCTGCAAAGAGGTAGCAGAGAGTTGTCTTCTCATAACTTTTTTTAATTGATTTTTTTTCAATCAGCAAAGACATGCCCTGTTTTTCTTCCATCATACCATACCCTCACATGAGAATGAAAGAAAAAAAAATCCATCATTACAACTATATACTGACAGTTCTCACTTTATGGAAATCTCTCTCTTTTTTAAATTAAAACTTTTTATTTGCAAAACGTATGCATGAGTAATTTTTCAACATTGACCCTTGCAAAACCTTTTGTTCCAAATTTTTCCCTCCTTCTCCCTACCCCCTTCCTAGATGGCAGGTAGTCCAATACATGTTAACTGTGTTAAAATATGTGACAAATCCAATATATCTACACATATTTATAGTTATCTTGCTGCACAAGAAAAATTGAATCTAGAAAGAAAAAAATACCTGAGAAGGAAAACAAAATGCAAGCAAACATCAACAGAAAGCGTGAAAATGCTATGTTGTGGTCCACACTCAGATCCCACAGGCCTCTCTCTCTGGGTGTATATGGCTCTCTTCATCACTGAACAATTGGAACTGGTTTGAAACATTCATTGTTGAAGAGAGCCATGTTATGGAAATTCTTATTATACAAATTCCATGAGAATTTGTATAATATATATTTGTATAATTTCAGAATAAAAAAATTCTGAAAGACAGTTTCATTCCAAAAAACTATCACCATTAGCTTTACTATATAGTATTGTGCTCTCTTGATCTCTCTCCCTCTAAGAATAACCCCTAAGTGAAGGCAGACCCAGTTACCTTTGCTACCACCACTGGATTGGGGGCTTGGCTTGAGACCTCCAGCACCAAGTGAGACCTTTGCTCTGCTTCACCCACTTGCTCATATATCTGCCCCTCACATGTGTCTGTTTTCTGTCTGTTCATACTTGATATCATGTGTCTGTCCCCAGTCCCTGAATGTCACCTGTCCTCTCTTGTCTATGTCTGTGTCTGTTTCCCTTGTGTCTGCCCCTCCATAGGTTCTTCCTCTTGGTTCTGACTAGAACCCTTTGTGTTTGGCCCTGACCCTTGCACGTTCTTCTTCCTGATTTTGCTTCCTTTGTCCCCAGCCTCCTTGTGTCTTTGAACTGTGTGCCAGCCCCCTTCCTTTACTGGCGTGGTCTCCTTCCTGTCTCCCTATCTCCCTCCTTTCCATGTCCAAAGGCAAATTTGCATGATGTAAAAATCATCATTTTATGAAGAGGTCAGCAGAATAGTCCACTTATATAAAGTGAAAATTGTTTGTAGAATCAGGCAAATAAATGTTTGCCTTGGTTATGTCTAAAAGAAAAAAAAGTATATATAAACATATGCCTCTCTATATGCTTCATTCTGTATTCTGAGTCTTTCGCCTCTCTGTCAGGAAGTGGATAGCATCTTTCATCATGGTGTTTTTGGTTATTATGCTGATCACAGTTTCTGAGTCTTTCAGAGTTGTTAACCTTAAAAATATTGTATAAACTGTTCTGGTTATGTTCACTTCACTTTGTATTATTTTATATATCTTTCCAGGTTTCTCTGAAACTATTGTTTTTACAATTTCTTGCAGCACATTCATATTCCGTCACATTTAAATCCATAACTTGTTCAGCTATTCCCCAGTTGATTGGTACCCTCTCAGATGCCCATTCTTTGCCATCTCAAAAAGTGTTGTAATGTTTTTGTATATCTTTAGAGTTTGTTTTGCTTAGGACCAACCCTCTCTCCCCTTAATCTGCTTTCCCTCTAATTTCCTCTTTTGCTTTCTTTTCTCCATTTTCCCTTCCATTTCCTTACTGAGTGAAATGTATTTTCATACTTAGTTCTGTGTGTGCATTATTCCCACCTTTGACTATTTCAGATGAAAGTAAGTTCCAACCAATAGTAGTAGCAACAACAATACTAAGTGACATTTAATATGGCTTTAAAGTTTGGGAAATTTTACATACATCTAGTTTATGCTTCATAACAGCTTTATGAGGCAAATACTATAGATATGGTCATATTTGTTTTACAGATGAGGAAATAGGCTTGCTCATGAGCTAATGTCAGAGTGGGGATTTGAACTCAGGTTTCCCTCGTTCCAATTCCATTTAACTACTATTTGTGTGTGTGTATATATATATATATATATATATATATATATATATATATATATATGTATATATATGTTATGTGTGTGTATATATATAAACTTTATATTTATGCTGTATGTATTTTTATATGTACTTTTTGTTTCTTCTGTTAAATATACATTTATTACAACTGTTGATTATTTCATTCTTTGTACTTGCACAGTATCTGGCATGTATTGGTAGGACCTTAATAAATATACATGGCGATTAACTGAGTCACAGCATTCATTTTATTCATTGCTTTGTAATCCCATTGACTCCTTAAGTCTATTTATACCCCCTGATCATTTTCACATGAATTATGTTATCCAATCCTATACTTTTGGATATAAGTATAGTTCTTGACATTTATTCCTATTAATACTATTAGTGTACAAGATAAAATTTAAGTGTGGCTATATAGAGAGATAATATTAATTGAGCAGTTCACTCTGTATTCCTTTAATTTAGTATTATATTTTAGTTCTATTTTAGTTAAGTTCGGTAGGAGACAATTGACTTCATATTTAATGACTTTTGCTTGGTATCACTGCAAACATTTTCAGTTTTCTGAATTTCAAAGAAATTATGTATCATCTAAAATACTTAGGGACATGGGCTTTAAAGCACAGAATTCAGTAATACAAATTGTTATCTACAAGTATTCACTTGCTTTAAAATATATTCTAGAAATTTATAAAGTAGTTATGATACTGGCAGAACCAAAGTATCAAAATCTGTAGTGTCTTTGCAATTTTTGCATCTGCTTTATATATGAACATTTCAGAAGATAACTCTAATGTTTTGATTTGAAATCAAATATATCATGTTACATCTTAAGTATGTTATCTACATGAAGTTTAAAATGTTTGATTTTAAAAATAAGAATGGATTTTGTATGTGTTAAATAAAAAGCTTATACTTATATTTTGTTATTCATTTTGAATATATATATATGTTATATAAGTTGGCTATATAATAAATATGTGACTATTGTAAAAATGATTTAAAACATTTAATAAAAGAATGAGTTATTTAAAAGTTATGTACACAAAAACATTGTGAAGGATTTTAGGATTTTAATTATTTATAATGGCTTATTTGGGATTTTAAATAGAGTAAAGCTAATAGGAAATTATGAATGGGAAAAATGCTTTACTAATTTCCATTGTCATTAATTTCACAATAAAGCATAATGGTATGAATCTTTTAACACTTTAGGTGATATTGACATAATTTGGGAGAAAAACCTTTTTTTCACCATGGTGGTAATCACAATAACCAAAATAAATAATCCATTTCAGTTTTCACCATCATTTAGGCAGATCTTTGCAAAGTAACTGACTGCCATTTCAAAACAAGATTTTCAATTACTTGAATTGTCAATGTTCAGTTTTTCTTTATTCATGGAAAGATAAATTTTCCAACCTTAGTACTTTGAAGTACAGTAACTAAAAAAGAATTGTATCTGCTAAACTGAAAATATGTGTAGTTTCTTTTCTGGTTTGGGGTCAGATTAAAAGAAGCATCTTCATATCTGACAATTTAATGAGAACATGTTGAACTTTTTAGTCACTATAAATTTTTCCTTTATGTGAGAACAATTTGCATTTGTTTGACTCACAAATTATGAACAGACATGATTCTCTTTATTCAGAAAATAGAAACATTAAGCTGTTTTGAAAGAGCTTTTAATCAGTTATAATGTTAGGAGATTACTGAGTTGGGTATTAAAAAGATTGGGTTTTTTCCTCCTGCCATTTGGATGTATTGAAACTTTTAGTTCAAAACCAACAAAGATGACAGAAGAGGAAAATGACAAATATTGGAGGTACTCTAGAAAAATAGGTACATCAATACTCTATAAAGCTGTGATTTGGTTCAGCTATTCTAGAAAGCAGTTTGGAACAGTGCACTCAAAATTATTAAACAGTGCCATAACTTTGACCCAGCAACTGATCCAGCAATACCACTACTAGGCCTATACCCTAAAGACTCCAGAGAAAAAGGAAAATACAAAAGTATTTATAACAGTTCTTTTTGTAGAAGACAACTTAGAAATTAAGAGATTGTCCTTCTACTAGAGAATGGCTCAGCAAATTATGATATATAAATGTAATGGAATATTATATCCTAAGAAATGAAGAATAACAACAATAATAACATTTGTATATTGCTTTTAGTTTTGTAAAGTACATTTTCCATTTCTTGCCTTATTTGATCAACCTTTGGAGATGTTGCAGTTATTTATCCCCATCATTTGCAGAATTACACAGCTAGTAAGTATATGAGGCAAGATTCAAATTCAAATCGTGACTGCAAGATCAATTTAGAAGCACTATATACCATGTAATTGATTAAAAAGAACTGTTTTAGAGAAAACTGGGAAGCTCTCTGAACTGATGCAGAGTGAAGTGAGTAGAACTAGAAGAGCAATTTGTATGGTGACAAATAAAAATGTCAGAACTTTGATCAATGTAAAGACTAATCATAATTTAGAAACCTGAATATGAAACAGGCCTATCTGACAGGAGTTGATACATTAAAAATGTAGAGAGACATTGGGGGGCATATCTACCGTAGGAATTTGTTGCTAACTGTGCATGTTTATGATAAGGGTTTTTATTTGTTTGAGGAGAGCAGTAGTATGAAAAGATTATAAATGCATGTAAAAATAAATACATTTTATAATTAAAAGAAAAGAAAAAAATTCCAGTTGAGATTGACAGAAAGGACTAAAGTGGCCTTTTGTGTTGAATTTGAAGGGTACAGTTTTTATTAAATGATTTCTTAGTTAGAATTCGGACTATGTATTTTACAAGGAAATCTTTCTACATTTTAACATTATTATATTCAATAAGAGCCTACATTCTTACCTTTCTATCATAAAATGAGATAATATAAGTAAAAAAAAAATTAAGTACCTAACCTAGTGCCTAGCACATAATAGCTATAAAAATGCTTATTCTCTTCCCCTTTCCCTCCCTTCAGAACTTTTGACATTCCAGCACATAACAGGTTTTTAGTAAATGATACAATATAATTCAATTTTACTTGTTGTTTCATGTTAGGAAAAACCAAACACAGGCAAAGTAACTGTGTCATTTTAGCAAGTAACTTCCACTCTCTTGGCCTAAGTTTCTACAGATGAAAAAACAAAACAAAATAAGAGATTGGATTAAATGGATACAAATTCTCTTGTATCGAATACTATGATTTCCATATGTACACATGTACACACACACACACATATATATATGCACATATTTAATGTTACCTATATTTTCCACTTTACCTTCTCTTGAGTGCTCTCCCAAAGAAGCATCCCTTATAAAAAGAAAAAAAAGGAAGGAAAAAATTCTGGAAAACTAACCAAAAATGTCCTAAAAGTGTGCCATATGCAGAATGCCATACCCATGGTACCACATCTCTATGAAGAAACAAGATAATAATTTCTTGGGGCCCAGACTTAGTCATTATAATTTTTTAGCATTCAGTTTTATTGTTGTCATTGTTCTATTTAAATTGTTACTGTTGTTAAATGTATTATTTTCCTAATTATGCTTACTTTGCATCAGTTCATTAAGTCTTTCCACTCTTCTCTGGATTTATCCCATTCATCATTTCTTACAGCATAGTAATATTACATGACATTCATGTACCACAATTTGTTTAGCCATTCCACAGTTGCTTAGTATCTTCTTTGTTTTCAGTCATTTGCTAGCACAAAAGTGCTACCATATAAATATTTTGGTGCATGTGAGACCTTTCATTACATCTCTTTAGGATATGTGCCTATTAGTTGATTCCCCCTTTAAAAGTTGTGGTTTCTGATTTAATGATGCTTATTTTATATATTCTAAAGTGCCATATGATATGTTTATATTTTAAATTAAGGTTAATTTTATATTTGAGATTTGCTAATTTCCTTTTGAAGTATAAGAGCTACCCAGGATGTCCTCCAAAATAAAACAAAACAACCTAAATAACAGTAAACCAAAACAGCCACCAGAGCTGAAAATCAATGACTTAGACTAAAAACAATAGGTTCATAGGACTTGGGAGATGAAAGAGACTATGGAGACCATTTCTGTTATATAACGCATGAGAAAACTGAGGCCCAGAGAGTAGAAGAGACTTGCCCAGGGTTATAGAGCTTATTGTGTAAGCTCTATATAATTCTAGATTATATAGCTAGAGCCAAGGCTAGATTCTGGCATTCTGAGTCCCACTCTCATGCTTTATATTGCAATGCATTAATTGAATGGTAGTATTATACTTGTATTCCCTTCTATTCTTCCTATTTTATCCTATTCCAAACCATCCCATGCCATCTCATCTCATCCTGTCCCATCCTATCCTATCCTATCCTATCCTATCCTATCCTATCCTATCCTATCCTATCCTATCCTATCCTATCCTATCCTATCCTATCCTATCCTATCCCATTCCATCCAGACCTAATCTATTCACATCTAAGTGCCAACACCATGCAAAAGACTGTGCTTAATACTGGTTTATATGTTTATTAATTAAATGTTTACATAATCTAGTTCCTGACTTTCATGGAATTTAACACTCTAGTAGAGGAGTATGGCATGTTCAGTTAATTATTATACAAAATGCATGATACATACATTAGAAAAGTATTAACTTAGTGCTTTATGAGTCTGATGGATAAGGGATTATTATTATATAATGAGATAATATTTGTAAAACTCTTAGCATAGTACCTAGCACATAGTAGGTACTTAATAAATGCTTATTTCCTTCTCCCTCCCCCACATCATGAAGCCTTAGTTTTTTTCTCAAGCTTTATATTTTTCATTTTCAAAAATTTTATTGATTCTTTTTTGTTTTTTTACAAATCATTTCTAGATGTAAATATTTTCTATTTCCTACTCCATCTTGTAACCCCCCAAATAGTCAAAACTAATTAACATAATGACTACATCTCTCCCTGGCCTCCCATCTCTCCACCAAGAGTAGGCAGATATATTTCATCATTTTTTCTCTGGAACTAAGATTAGTCATTACAATTAATTAGAATCCCATTGTGTATTTTAGCAGTCTCCATTTACATTATTGTAGTCATTGAATATTGTTGTATCATTAGAAATGGTGAATATGAGGAATCAATATGGTAGTAATATGGGAGGCTTATGCAAATTGATGTCCAATGAAGTAAATAGAACCAGAAGAAATACATATAATTATATTCACATACCACAGTTTGTGTCCATTTCTATTTGTGTAGTCATTTCCCAACTGATGGGCATCTAGTTAGTTTTCAATTTCTACTGTCTCAAAAAGTACTACTATGAGTATTTATATATACACACACTGCATACATATATCTCTTTGATCCCTTTGGGATATGTACTTAGTAACAGAATTACTTACTGACTTTTATTACATTCCAAATGGTTTTCCAGAATGGTTTGACTAGTTTACAGCTCCACTAGTAATGTCATTGTGCTTGTCTTTGTATAACATCTTAAACATTGACTATTTTCATTTTTATCATCTTAGTCAATAAAAGGTGAAATCTCAGAGTTGTTTTTAAAAATATATATATGTATGTATATGTACACGCACACACACACATACACACATATATATACTTACATAGATTTACATTTTAGAGTTAGAGGGACCCTGGAGATCATCTAGTTGAAGTCTCTTGTTTTACAGAGAAGATTATGGAGGGTTAGAGAGGGAAGTTATCTCATTATGACCATGCATTTCATGGGTGCCCAAGCTTCCTAATTCTAATTGGATGTGGCTATCAATATAATCATGAGATCCTCTTAAAGAACATCAAAGTACTGGGGGTTTTGCTTCTAGAAAGTATGGAGAAAAGAGAATTTTTTTGTGACCTGCATAGAGTAGGCTTACACTGCCAAGTTAGTTCATATATCCTTAAAATGAAAGCTGGTCTCCTTCCTATAAGAGAAGGTAAAGGATTCCTTTCTTCTAATCAGTTCACTAGTAAAAATAAAACATTCCTGTAAAAATGGAAGTCTTTATTGTAAAAACAAAAAAATGGTGTAATTTGAAAACCTGACCTACTTTAGTACTTGACAGGTCATTCAGTCAATTGAAGGTCTAATGGAAAGAATGTCAAACTGAACAGGAAGTTATAGAAAAGGAAAAATTACTTATATATAGTTAACCAGAGGAGCTGTAAAAATAGCAGTAGAAATGCCCAAAAATTCACAGTAGAAAAAAATCCAGTCATCTATTAATGACCAATTGCTGAGTATTGTGCTAGGCACTAAGACAAAAAGACAAAACAAATAATCCAAGTCTCTGCTCTTAAGGAATTTATATCCTGTTGTGGGAGACCACGTGTACATGTATAATTATATGGGGGACAAATATAAGAAAGATAAATGCTAAATGAAAGTTAATTAAATACAAGCAAGATATGGAATTTCAGGGAGGGAGCCGTGTCAGGAAAGGTGTCATGGAGAAGTTGTGTCAGGCAGAATTAAGAAGGGAGACTATCGGTAGAAGAAGAAAACAAATGTTGTCACTGCAGTGCACTACAAACAACCTGGATATAAAAACATGCTTTTGAAACTGATTACAAGCATGGTATGGAAACATAGCATAGTAATGCCAAGAGACTCCATTTATCTGGACTTCTTCTGAGTTTCTCTTCAAAAAGGAAAACAAAGAAAGTTTTCTTAATTTACTAATAATTTCATCTTATAGAAAGTAAAGGTTAGTTCCTCTAACATTGTTAGTTCAAGCAGAACTGCTATTCTGGCTATGATTCTTACCAACAAAAAAGTTGTCATAGAAATAATAGGGATGTTGGAGGAAATTGGCCATTCTCTCTTAAAATTTGTTTTAGAGAAGTGGGAAGCATCCTAAATATCAGAAGAGCAAATTCTTCACTTTTTCCCCCTCCTCCCTCAATGCACACTCTTTAATCATCCATATCACTCCCACTACTGTAGGCCTGCTCCAAAACTCTGACCTGAGCTCTCTTCTTTCTTCTTTCTATAGTCTTTCACTTAGTATCTTCATCAGATTCCATGCATTCAATTATCTTTGTGTTAGATATCTCCCAAATCTGTATATCCAGTTTCTTGAGATCCCATTCTTCCTCATCATCTGCCTGTTGTACATTTCCAATAACATTTTTCAGATGCATCTCAACTTCAACCTCAAGTTCTAAGATAGATCTCATCTTTTCCCAAAGCCTTTCCTTCCTTTGAACTTTTATGTCACTATCAAGGATACCATTATTCTTCTACTCAAGTTAAAAATCTCTGTCATTCTTAGTTTCTCAGCATATTTAATCAGTTGTCAAATATTTTTTCTTATCTCTGCAATATCTCAGTGAACTTTAAGAGTCAGATTCTTGGATTGCTGATGACAATAGCACCTGGATGGACAAATCTGATATTGCACTAATATACAATATTATGACTAATTAATATAATGACGCACTTCATTTTTGTAAGCTTGCAGAAGAATATGTATAAACCCATTTGGATTCCTCCTAAATATCATGTGTACATCATCACATGGACATCGCCCATGCATTTAGCATTAGAAAATATAGTATAGGCTTGGTGTACCCTAACTAATAATGTCTTTCATTGGTTCTAGAAAAATACATTTAGGTAAAATAATATTGCAGGGAATATAGTTAGTTCCATAAGAAAAATATGTCCTCAGTAATATAAACCAGCAAGCTAACTAAGACCACTGAATTAGTAATTTGAAATATTATCTACTACTCAAATGTTACAAAAGGGTTTCATAATGCTGGGGTTGATTATAATGTGTTATGAAACAATCTGTAAATAATGTCTTTCTCCAAAGCCTCATTCTGGCATGAAGGTGAACCTAGCAATAAACTGTGTCTGTTGTCTAAGGACCAGCCTTATTTACTGTAAAGAGTTACATAGCCAGAAGGTTGACTATAGGGTCATGCATTTTTCAGTCATAGAAATCCACAAGGAATGTCTCCTAGTTCATAAGAGGGATTGTGATCCATTCTTGATTTAACTTTTGTGAAATGACATGTAAAAGGCAATATTATATGAGGTATGTCTATAAATTGTACTACTGCATGTGTGGTTGTTTTCAGTAGGATCTAATGTTTGCAAAATAACAGATTGTATGAAATCTATCCTCCAGCCAACCTTTGAAAAGCAATTTCTAGAGTTTAGAAATGTCAACAAACTGTAATGTTTTTTAAAGACCTTTCCTTCCTTCTTTAATCCTTGTATTTTGAAAAAGCAGTTTTTTATAACTTAGTACTTGGCTCTTGGGTGTGCCTGCTTCTTGGGCTATGTAGCCTTAAGAAAGACTGCAATGCAGTAATTGGCAAAGATCCCCATTAATATGGAAACCATCTATGAAAATTTTTTTCCTCTTTTCACAATTGTTGACTGATGCATGCCATTTGGAATGAGGGATAAGGATGATAATCTTTAAAACCTAGCTGTTTAATAAAAAGAACATAAATTGTTTTCTGGTCAGCTAGAGTTAGGATGGGCTTGTCCTGCAGTAGATCTCTAAAAGTTTGTGGTGCATTGGGCTCCCTTAGAATTTGAAATTGAAGATGTCTTTTGCAGTATGTGCATGATAACCTTGTTTTCATCTCTGTATTCTGATGGTTGAAGATAAGAAGGTAAGGGACTTTTTATTTTGCATAATCTTTAATATTTATGAAAGCCCCTAGAAGAGATCTATCAAATATTATGATATGATATGTGGTAGATTTCTAATGAATTGTACATGAAAATTCACTTCTCAGTGACAATTATAAAATGTAAAGAGATACTTTGTTTAATTTTGGCCAATGTAATTTTTAAACATAGGTAGAAGATAGAAGAATTCACTTTATTTAGAGAAGATGTGGTTGGTCTTTATAATTCACCATATAGGAATAATATTTTTCAATTTACATCACTTCAGAAAATAGGTATATTTGTATGAATCTTTTAGGCAATATTTTATTTCATTGTTCTATAAACCATCTAATCAGTATCAAAATTAGGTTTCTTTTGATTTTATTTTACCTTTTAGTCTTATGCTTTAAGCATTGTAGTGGTATTTTCTCATTAGTGGACAGAATCTGACAGTAGTACCATATGCTGTTATTACTTGTTTCTTTAAGTGTGAGGACAAAAGTCAGAACTTGAGGGGTTTCTTTTCTGACTCCTGACAGAACCCTACATTAAATATATTAAAGATGGTAATTTATGTGTATTTATGTCAGGAAATATAATGTTAAGGTTCCCATAGTAACTTCATGTGTTTGACAGACTTTGTCCATGTGCTCTAAACCCTCTGGCATTTTAAATGGGATTTTCCAGATGAAAGCCTACATTTGTGATTAGTAACAAATCAACCCAATTCCTTGTTTGAGACACATCTACATTATTTCGTTACAAGAGATTGTCCATTAAGTTTGGTTATTTACAGTGTTTATTTACCAGAGATTGCCCTTTGGTTTAATTGGTTCTGTCTATATGTAAGTCTTTTATAGAGAGGATGAGCTTAGAGTGTCATTTTCATGCATTTGAGTTGGAAGAATATTTCTGCATTGTGCTTTGTGTTTTGCAAGCCCGACTAATAGTATAGTATTAGAATCATGGATCTCAGAGATAGGAGGTACTATAGATCAAATCCCTCCTTTTACAGATAAGTAAACTGTGACCCAGAGAATTGAAATGATTTGTACCAGCAAATAACAAAGTAACCTCCCTTGTCATCTAGTTCATTGTTCATTCTATTTGATCATGCCTCTCCCTCTCTACAAACTGACATTACCTTACCTTTCCAGCCTTAGTTCCTATCTCTCACTAACATTCTCTACTATACCACTTGTCACCGTGTGTGTGTGTGTGTGTGTGTGTGTGTGTGTATCCTTTACTTCCCTGCCTTTGTACATTTATTGTTGCTGTTCCCAATGCTTTCAATGCCCTTCCCATAACCTCTATGTGTTGGAATCCTACTCAGCCCTTAATGCCCACCTTAAATGCCCCCTTTCCTGACATCCTCGCTCTTATCTCATAGGTTAGTAATGACAATTCCTCTTGTACTCCACTTGTATATCTACCTCTTTCTTATTATGAATTTGGGGTGATTATTTAGTGTCTTATTTTTTTTGTTAGTAAGATTTATAAATATATATATATATATATATATATATACATATATATATATATATATATATTTTGCTGAGGCAATTGTGGTTAAGTGACTTGCCTTAGGGTCACACAGCTAGAAAGTATTAGATGTCTGAGAACAGATTTGAACTCAGGTCCTCCTGGCTTCAGGACTGGCGCTCTATCTACTGCGCCACCTAGCTGCCCTTGTCTTTTAAAATCTTTCCATCCATAGTGCTGCAGCACCTAGTCTATAATTCTTGTTTTAGGGATCTGTAGAAACCTCCTATAGGTGAACCTCGAGGTTCTTTGCATAGAGTTTGGAAACCACTGTAATACAGTGTTAATATAATTTGCTATAATTAAATGTTAATAGCATAATGAATGCTTAATTCCTTTTCAGCGGAAGAGTTGTGATAAGGAATATGTTTGTTATATCCTTGATATATTCATAACAACCACATACATGCCTATTTTAAGTCAGTTGGTCAGTCAACTAGCATTTATTGAACTCCTACTCAGGACCAGGCATTGTGCTAAGCACTAAAAAAACAAGGAAATTTTAAAAACAAAACCAAATTCTTGCTCTCAAGGAGCGGTCTAATGGGGTGAGATGACATGCAAATAAAAACACAAATAGCTTGTAGTTTCAGAGCAAGGGCAAAAGACTTCTTTTTAAAAGTTTTTTATTAAAGCTTTTTATTTGCAAAGCATATGCATGGGTAATTTTTCAACATTGACTCTTGCAAAGCTTTCTGTTACAAATTTTTCCCTTCTACCCCCATCCTCTCCCCTGGATGGCAGGAAGTCTAATACATGTTAATTATGTTAAAATTCTTGACAAATTGAATATGTGTATCCATATTTGTACAGTTATCTTGCTGTTCAAGAAAAATCGGATCTACAAGAAGAAAAAAATCTGAGAAGGGAAGCATAATGCAAGCAAACATCAATAGAGAACATGAAAATATTATGTTGTGGTCCACATTCAGATTCCTCTCTCTGGGTGTATATAGCTTTCTTCATCACTGAACAATTGGAATTGGTTTAAAACATCTCATTGTTGAAGAGAACCATGTCCATCAGAATTGATCATCATATAGTCTTGTTGTTGATGTATATAATGATCTCCTGGTTCTGCTCATTTCACTCAACATCAGTTCATACAAGTCTCTCCAGGCCTCTCTGAAATCATCCTGCTGGTCATTTCTTACAGAACAATAATATTCCATGACATTCATATACCATAGTTTATTCAGCCATTCTCTCCAATTGATGGTCATCCATTCAGTTTCCAGTTTCTAGCCATTATAAAAAGGGCTGCCACAAACATTTTTTCACATATGGGTCCCTTTCCTTCCTTTAAGAACTCTTTGGGATATAAGCCCAATAGAAACACTGCTGGGTCAAAAGGTATGCACAGTTTGATAACTTTTTGAGCATAGTTCCAAATTGCTCTCCAGAATGGCTGGATCCGTTCACAGTTCCACCAACAATATATCAGTGTTCCAGTTTTCCCATAGTGGTATCTCAGATTTGTCTTAATTTGCATTTCTCTGATCAATAGTGATTTGGAGCACCTTTTCATATGACTAGAAATAGTTTTAATTTCTTCATCTGAAAATTGTCTGTTCATATCCTTTGACCATTTATCGATTGGAGAGTCGCTTGAATTCTGATAAATATGAGACAATTCTCTATATAGTTTAGAAATGAAGCCTTTATCAGAACCCTTAAATGTAAAGATGATTTCCCAACTTATTGCTTCCCTCCTAATCTTGTCTGCATTAGTTTTGTTTGTACAAAAACTTTTTAACTTGATATAATCAAAATTATCTATCTGGTATTCAATTAAAAGTTCCAATTCTTCTTTGGACACAAATTCCTTCCTTCTCCACAGGTCTGAGAGGTAAACTATCCTATGTTCCTCTAATTTGTTTATAATATCACTTTCTTGTCTAAATCATGAACCCATTTAGATCTTATCTTGGTATGTGGTGTTAGGTGTGGGTCAAGCCCTAATTTCTTCTATAGTAGTTTCCAATTTTCCCATCAGTTTTTGTTGAATAGTGAGTTCTTATCCCCCAAAGCTGGGGTCTTTGGGTTTATTAAACACTAGATTGCTATAGTTATTGCCTAGTTTGTCCTGTGATCCTATCCTATTCCACTGATCGACTACTCTATTTCTTAGCCAGTACCAAATGGTTTTGATGACCAGTGCTTTATAATATAGTTTTAGATCTGGTACAGCAAGGTCACCTTCATCAGCCTTTTTTTTCCCACTAATTCCCTTGAAATTCTTGACCTTTTGTTTTTCCAGATGAATTTTGCTACTATTTTTTCTAGATCCGTAAAATAATTTTTGGGGAGTTTGATTGGTATGGTACTAAATAAGTAAATTAGTTTGGGTAGTACTGTCATTTTTATTATATTTGCTTGGCCTACCCATGAGCACTTGATGTGTTTCCAACTGATTAGGTCTGACTTTATTTGTGTGGAAAGTGTTTTGTAGTTTAGTTCATATAGTTCCTGACTTTTCCTTGGCAGATAGATTCCCAAATATTTTATACTATTGACAGTTATTTTGAATGGAATTTCTTTTTGTATCTCTTGCTGCTGAACTTTGTTGGTAATATATAAAAATGCTGATTGATGTGGATTTATTTTGTATCCTGCAACTTTACTAAAGTTGTGAATTGTTTCTAGCAGTTTTTTAGTTGAGTCTCTAGGGTTCTCTAAGTATGCCATCATATCATCTGCAAAGAATGATAATTTGGTTTCCTCATTACCTACTCTAATTCCTTTAATCTCTTTTTCTTCTCTTACTGCCAAAGCTAACATTTCTAATACAATATTAAATAGTAATGGTGACAGTGGGCAGCCTTGTTTCACTCCTGATATTATTGGGAATTGTTCTAGTTTGTCGCCTTTACAAATGATGCTTGCTGATGGTTTTAAATAGATGCTACTGATCATTTTAAGGAAAAGCCCATTTATTCCTATACTCTCTAGTGTTTTTAATAGGAATTGGTGTTGGATTTTATCAAATCCTTTTTCTGCATCTATTGAGATAATCACATGATTTTTGTTAGTTTGGTTATTAACATAATTGATTATGCTGATAGTTTTCCTAATAGTGAACCAGCCCTAGCCCTTTTTGTAGTGGCTAGAAACTGGAAACTGAAGGGATGCCCATCAATTGGAGAGTGGCTGAATAAATTATGGTATATGAATGTTATGGAATATTATTGCTCTGTAAGAAACGACCAGCAGGACGATTTCAGAGAGGCCTGGAGAGACTTGCATGAACTGATGCTGAGTGAAACGAGCAGAATCAGGAGATCATCATACACAGCAGCAACAGTATTACATGATGATCAATTCTGATGGACATGGCTCTCTGCAACAAAGAATTGTCTCAAACCAGTTCCAATTGTTCACTGAAGAAAACCATATACACCCAGAGAAGGATATGAAATATGGACCACAATGTAACATTTTCATGCTCTCTATTGATATTTGCTTGCATTGTGTTGCCTTTCTCTGATTTTCTTTTTTTTTCTTGTAGATAGGATTTTTCTTGCATAACTTGTCAAGTATTTTAACATTATTAACATGTAGTGGACTTCCTGCCATGTAGGGGAGGGGAGGGGACTGGGGGTAAAATTTGTAATGGAAAGCTTTGTAAAGATCAAGGTTGGGGAACTACCCATACATATGTTATACAAATAAAAAGCTTTAATAAAAAAAAATAGTGAACCAGCCCTGCATTGCTGGTATAAATTCTACTTGGTCATAGTGTATTATCCTGGAGATGACTTTCTGTAATCTCATTGCTAATATCTTATTTAAGATTTTTGCATCCATATTCATTAGGGAAATTGGTCTATAGTTTTCTTTCTCTGTTTTCACCCTTCCTGGTTTAGCTATCAGCACCATATCTGTACCATAAAAGGAATTTGGTAGTACACTTTCTTTCCTGATTTTTTCAAATAGTTTATGTAGTATTGGGAGTAATTGTTTTTTGAATGTTTGGTAGAATTCACATGTAAATCCATCTGGCCCTGGAGATTTTTTCTTAGGGAATTGATTAATAGCTTGTTCTATTTCTTTTTCTAAAATGGGACTATTAAATAATTTATTTCCCCTTCTGTTAACCTGGGCAATCTATATTTTTGTAGATATTCCTTCATTTCATTTAGATTATCAAATTTATTGGCATAAAGTTGGGCAAAGTAACTCCTAATTATTGCTTTAATTTCCTCTTCATTGGTGGAAAGTTCTCCCTTATCATTTTTGAAACTAGCAATTTGATTTTCCTCTTTCCTTTTTCTAATTAAATTAACTAAAGACTTATCTATTTTGTTGTTTTTTTCATAAAGCCAACTCTTAGTTTTATTTATTAATTCAATAGTTTTCTTATTTTCAATTTTATTAATCTCCTCTTTTATTTTCAGAATTTCCAATTTGGTATTTAATTGAGGGTTTTTAATTTGTTCTTTTTCTAGCTTTTTTAATTGTAAGCCCAATTCATTGATCTTCTCTTTCTCTATTTTATGCAAGTAAGCATTTAGAGATATAAAATTACCCTTTATAACAGCTTTGGCCGTATCCCATAAATTTTGTTATGTTGTCTCCTTATTGTCATTTTCCTGGATGAAATTATTGTTTGTGTCTGTGATTTGCTCTTTCACCCATTCATTCACAAAAGACTTCTTGTGGAAGGTGGGACTTTAGCTGAGACTTGTAGGAAGCCAGGAGGTGGTGCGAAGAAGTAAGGTGGGCATGGGACACTGCTAGAGAATATACTTGGAATCAGTAAAGAGTGTTTGGTGTGAAGAACAGTAAGGGGACCAGTGTCTCTGTATCACAAAATAGTACATGGAGAGGCATAAGGCATTTAAAAAAAAAGTAGATAGGTGGCTAAAACTAGGTTATGAAACTTTTAAAAGTCCAATAGAAGATTTTTTTATTTGTTCCTGGGGATAATAGGGAACTAGAGGAATTTATTGAATGGGGGAGGGAATGATATATTTAGACCTGCATTTTAGAAAGATTAATTTGGTAGTTGAGTGGAGAATGAATTGGAGTGGGAAAAGACTTGAGGTATGGAAATTAATCAGCAAGCCACTGCACCAATCTAGATATGAGGTAATGAGGGAATGGATTGGGTTGTGGCCAGATTAGAGAAAAAAGGGGGGCTTTTCTATAAATGTTATGAAAGTAGAATCAACAGGATATGACAACAGATTGAATATGGAGAGTTTGAGAAAATGAGGAGTCAAGGATGATAGCTTGAAAGGATAGTGGTATCTTCTACAGCATTAGAGAAGTTAAGAAGAAAGGGAGATTGGGAAGGGGAAAAGAACAAAATTTTGTTGAGTTGTTTCAGTCCCATCCAACTCTCCATTATTCCATTTGGGATTTTTTGGTCAAGATACTGGAGCTTTTTGCTATTACCTTTCCCAGCTCATTTTACAAATAAAGACCTGAGGAAAACAGGGTTAAGTGACTTGCCTAGGGGCACACCTGATTTGAACTCATTCAGGTCCTCCGGAGTTCAGAGATGGTATTCTATCAATTGCACTACCTATGCAGCTGCATAGGGGGAAAGAATAAACACACACACACATATTTATTATGTACCAGATACTTTGCTAAACACTGGGAATACAAAAAGATAAAAAAAAAAAAAAGACATTTCCTAACCTTAAGGAATTTACAATCTGATGGGAGGAGGCAACACACAAAAGGAATCTGAAATGGAGTGGGTACTCTATGGTGGAGGAAAGAATAGGAGGCATAGCAGGAGGGGATGATGAGGGAGCACGTTGTTCGTGGAGCTGAAGCCAAGCAGAACACCTCTGGGGAAAATGGAGTTAATAGTAAGGTTGTGATCATTCTGTAAGGGAAGGATTTGTGAGGAGTATAGTGCTGTATTCTCCGGTTCTCCAATCAGAAGGCAGAGGCAACTCAGGATGAATTAATTGATTAAGTGGAGAGTATCAAGACTTGAGTCATTCTTATATCTCTTCTTTCAGTTAATTCTTACTCTTGAAAATTTTACAATGTTCACCATTGATTGATTGTATGTGTATTTGTGCTTTCCCTTTTTATTATTGTACTCGTGTATTCAATTTTCTTGGCTCTTCTTATTTTACTCTGCATCCAATTCAGATAATTCTTTCTATGCTTCTCTGTCTTTGGCACATCGATCATTTCTTATAGCATAGTACTATTCCATTATATTCTTTACCACAATTGGTTTAATCATTTGCCAGTTAATGGGTAACTACTTTATTTCTAATTCTTTACTATCACAAAAAAGTGTTGCTCTAAATGTTTTGATGTATATAGAGACTTCTTGTATCAATGGCTTCCTTGAAGGATGTAATGCAATCTCTGGATCAAAAGGGTATGGGCATTTTGGTCACTTTGTTTACATAATTCAAATTAATTTCCAAAATATTTGTACCAATTCACAGCTTCATCCATGATGCATCAGTATGCGTGTTCTCTTGTAATCCTTCCAACACTGACTATTGCTGTTTTTTAGAACTTTGCCATTTTGCAGCATGGGAAGTGATATCTCTGAGATTTTTTCCTTTTGTTTTTTTATTTGCATTCTTTCTTGTGGTTATGAATACTTTGCAATTCTTCTTCTGAAAACTATTCATAACATTTGATCACTTATCTATTGGAAATATTAATTCATATTTTTTGTTAATTGTTTATATATCTTGGACATCAAACTCTAGTTAGAGTCAAAGTCAGTAAACATTTATTAAATGCCTGCTGTGTACCAGGTACTGTGCTAAGTTCTGAGGACATAAAGAAAGGCTTAAAACAATTGTTTCCTTCAAGGAGATTACAATCTACTGGGGAAAGTCACCACATAAAAAGAAGCCGAGAAAGGTGAGGAGGTGCAGTAAGTAGCCAGTATGGAAATATGCAGCCAGAGGGAAATGATCAGAGAAGATGTGAGTTAACAGAGTTGATTTCATCTTGTAACACAAAATGATGAGTTTCAGGAAAACACCTAGGTGGCAAATTGTAAAGTGCCTACTCTCTTAGAATGGTGGAGGCTCTAAGAGAGTTCTTTAATATCTGTCTTCTGCACTTTCCCAAGAGAGGGAGGGAAGGGCTGCACAGGGAAAGGGTGCTGAAGAGATATATATTTCAAAATTTATTTTATCTTGCAGAATTATTGGAGATCATGAAGTCCAGGAGAGCTGGCAGATAGAAAATAATGAGATTTTATTTAAAGTTGTTTTTCCCCAGTTTGACCACATCGCTTATTCTTGGTGCATTAACTTTGTGCAGAAGTTTTTTCAGTTTCATGTAATCAGTTATATTTTATTTGTTGTAAATGCTTCTATCCCTTCTTTAAGAATATATCTCCTACTCACATCTGTGAGAGATATATAGTCCAGATTTTTTTGTTGTATGATTTTTAATATTAAGGTATTAGTCTAAATCTGATTTCTGCCAGACTTTTTTTCCCGTGTGTGTGTATGTGTGTGTACTGTAAGTATTCATTCTTTTATTTATTACCAAAGAAGTTTTCTTCCTAATCAGTTTGTGTTTTTAGCTTAATGAAACACTTTATTAAGTTCCATTGTTTCTGATTCTCACTTGTTTAGCTTATTCAGTGGATATATCTCTTTATTTTTTAGTTACATGGCTAACTGTTTTTTTTTTTGACTGTTGCTTTATAATTTAGCTTGCAGTCTAGAATTGTTAGTTCCCATTTAAAATATAAATTAAACATCGGTAGCACTGTCATTTTTATTATATTGGCACTATCTAGCCATGAGCACTAAATATTTCATCAGCTACTTAAGCTGTCCTTTATTTCTTTAAGGAGAACTTTGTAGTTGAGTCTTTGTAAATCTTTTGTGTGCTTTGGTAGATTGACCTCCAGATGTCATTTTGTGGTTATTTGAAAGGGGATTTCCATTTCCCTATTATGTCTTGGATTTTGTTATGCAGAAATGCTATTGCTTTTTGAGGGTTTTGTTTTGTAATCTGCAACATTTGTGAAGTTATTAAGTTGCTCAATTAGTGTCTTTGTTGATTCACTGAGATTTTCCAACCATGTCATCATTTCATTACCAAATGAGATAGTTTTTTTTTTTTTTTAATCTCCTCTTTACCTATCTTTATGCCTTTACTTTCTTTCTCTTGTCTTACTGCTGTTGCTGGCATTTCCAGAACTATTTAAAATAATAGTGAGAAGAGTAGACGTATTTCTTTGTTAGAAAAGGTTCTAGTGTATTCCCATTACATATGATGCTAGCTTTTGATTTTTAAATAGGTGTTTTTTATAATGCTAAAAATAGTTCCTCTTTGCCTATCCTTTGCAGCAGGGTTTTTTTTCCCTTAGCATAAATAAATGCTGTACTTTGTCAAAGACTTTTTCTTCATCTTTTAAAATAATCAATAGTTTGGGATGTTTTGTTTTTTAATATGGTTCATTATGCTGATTGTTTTCCTAATGTTGGACCTTCTTGTATCCTCAAGACATAATCTAACTTAGTTATAATGAATAATTTCATGATAAATGCATAGTCTGACAAGATATTGTTTAAGATTCTTGAATATATTCATTAATTATACTGGTCTATAATTCTTCTGCATTTTATTTTTTCCTGGTTTGGGTATTCGTACTATATCTCATAAAATTATTCTTATAGGTTACTTTTTTCTCAATTTTTGAAAATTTATATATTATGAATAATAATTGTTCTTTAAATCATTTGAGAGGGTTTTCCTGTTAATCTATCAGGACCAGTTTTTTTTTGTTTGTTTGTTTTTTTTACTGTGGTAGTTCCTTTATGACTAATTCAATTTTCTTTTCTGAGATTTAGTTTCTAAGATTTCTATTAGGTCTTCTGTAAGTTTAAGTATTTTATGTTTTTGAAATGTTCATCTATTTCTTTTGTGTTCTCAGTTTTGTTAGCATATCTGATTATTCTTTAAATTTCTTCTGGCTTTGTTATTTTGCCTTGCTCATTTGCTACTTTATTGATTTGATTTTCTGCCTGCTTCTTTTTTACAAGATTGGTTAAAGGTTTCTCAATTGTATTAAATTTTTTAAAGAACCAGCTTTTGGTTTTGTTTATTATTACTACAGTTGGTTGTTGTTTTTTCAATTTATCTCTAAATTTTAATGCCTTTTCTTTTGCGCATATTTTAGGTTTGTGTATTGGTTGGTATTCTAGTTTTGGAAAATGTGTATTTACTTCATGAGTCCTCTTTATTTTATGTTTGTGGGGTTATGATACTTTCCTCCCCTCGCTCCCCTCCATAGAACTGCTTTAGCTACATTCCAGAAATTTTGGTATGTAGTTTCATCATCATTATTTTCTCTTACATATCAACATAGAAACATTTGTTCTTTGACCTATTTGTTATTTAGAATTTCAGTAGTAAGTCTCCATTTGGGTCTTTTTTTTTGTTTATGATCCCTAATTTATGACTATTTTTATTTTATTATGATGTGCAAAAAATATACTTTATATTTTTGTCTTTTACCTTATTTGCAATATTTCTGTGCCCTGATACATAATCAATTTTTGTAAAAGTTTACTTCAAGTCTTTTAGTCCTATCTTTTCCAGCAATTTGTTCAGCTCTGTGTTTTTACTTTTGTTTATTTTTCTTTGAGACTTATGAAAAACTGAGAGACATTGAATTCTCTTGCCACTGTTGTGTTATTCATTCTTATAGCTTTATTAAAGACAACTAGGTGGTGCAATGGATGGAATGCTGGGCTTGGAATCAAGGTTATCTTCATGAGTTTAAATCCAAATTTAGGCATTTACTAGCTGTATGACCTTAGGCAAGTCACTTCAGAGTGTCTGCCTCAGTTCCTCATATGTAAAATGAGCTAGAGAAGGAAATGACAAACAACTCCAGTATCATTGCTAAGAAAACCCAAAATGGGGTCATGGAAAGTTGGGCATGACTAAAACAGCACAGCAACAAAAAACTCAAATGTTTCCATTATGAATTTAATGCTAAGGTGTCCAAATATACATATACATGTATAAGACATATATATTTAATATTGATATTTCTTAGTTATCTGTCATTCTTTTCAGTATCATGTAGTTGATCCCTTTTTATATTTTGAAATTTTTTTTTGCTTTGTCTGATAGCATGAATGCAGATATCAATTCCTGCAAGATATTCTTGCAGAAACTATATTGCCACATAGTAGAAGTCTTCCTATGTCTCTGATATGAATAACTGACATTTTATATAGTGTGTTAAAGTTGCAAAACAATTTCCATATATTATTTGTTTGAGCCTCACAACAAATCTGTGAGGTGAGTACTAGAAGTATTCTCATGTTTCAGTTGAGAAAACTAGAGGTGAAATGGCTTGTTTTTGTTTGTTTGTAAGTATCAGAAGTAGAATTTGAACCTGTTTCTTTCTAATTCCATATCTAGTAATTTATACTGCCATGTAAGTGGAAAGAAGATGGATGTGAGAGATTTTATGGAAGTAGAATGAATAAGACTTGACAATATAAATATTAATCCCTACTTTACCAACAAAGAGACTGAGGCTTTGAGAGGGAAGAGATTTGACAGTCCAAGTATTCTGACCCCAGCTCTAGCAGTCTTTCCTATATATTAAGCCAGTCAGTTTTAAAGTTACTTCCCAAGTGGGCTCCATCTGTTGTAAGCTTTTTTCTGATACTTTATATGTATGTCTAAAACAAATTTTCATATGGAGGAATCAATTTAATGCTTTGCTATAAAAAGCTTTCCATGTTAACTTAACTTCTTCCTATATCACTGAGCATCACTATCCAAAAATATTTAAAAAAAAAAAAAAGAAAACATTCTTAGTTAACTTATCCTATCCTTTGGCAAATTTGTTTTTAAAATTATCTCTCATATAGACTTTTTATTAAATCATTAGTTTGATTTCTTCAAATGTGTTGTAAGTGGAATGTTTTACATTTAAAATATTGATTAAAATTTGGGTTTGGGGTTTTTTTCTGATACTTTAAAGGGTTTGAATGTTGCCTTTCAACTTAAATTTACTGAATGAATCTAAATGATTCATAACCAGTTCAAGGGAAATCATGCCAAATTGAAGAGCATATTTGGAAGATGTCTTTACAGGAATTTCAGAGTGAGTTTACTAAGGCAAGAAATAGTAAAATTTTTACTTAAGGGGGTATCATGGTCAGAACTTTTTGGCAGCTATGTGGAAGATTGATTGTAGAAGGGAACAACTAGAAAATGAAAAATCTAATTAAAATAATGCAGGAGAGTTCATAATGATAACAATAATGGACATTTATAGTGCTTTAATGTTCACAAAATATTTTACATACATTATCTCTATTTAGCTTCTTAATGTCCTGTGAGTTTTTTAGATCTATTGTGAAAGTGTTTCTGGACCTGTTAATTTCAGTAGTGGGGAGGAGCAAATTTTATATGTAAAATAATTAAATTTATGCCAGGGAGATTACTCAGCACTCAAGTTATTAAATTTGAAGAGACTCATAGGGTACAATGAGGGATATCATGAAAATGATCCACATGACCATAAATGGAAAAACAAATTAAGGATTTCTCCCTTTCCCCATTACCTGTTTTAGGTGTGGAATATATGTAATGGTGATGAATGATTGATTATAATTTAAAACAACACATATATATATATATATGTGGACATATATATGTCTGTATGTATGTATATACATCAGATCATGGAAGCTACAAGAAAACCCATTAAAAAGTCAAAACAAGTCTCATCACTAAATTGTAGTTTCAAAACAGTGTAATTCGTAGGGCAGCTAGGTGGCGCAGTGGATAGAGCACCAGCTCTGGAGTCAGGAGGACCTGAGTTCAAATCTGGTCTCAGACACTTAACATTCCCTAGCTGTGTGACCCTGGGCAAGTCACTTAACCCCAATTGCCTTAGCAAAAAAAAAAAAAAAAAACAGTGTAATTTGTCTCTTTTGTTTTTAAATTCTTTGGAGAATCACACTTACAAAATTTTATTCAAGTTAATTCACCACACATTTATTAAGTACAGAGCATGTTCAGGATTCTAGGAATACATACAAACACATATACACACAATATATATGTTTTTATATTCATCTCTCTCTACTAGTCTTTCTATCCATGTAAATAAGAACTTGCTTTCTAGGACCATACTGTCTAATAATGAAAGAAAAGACAGGTTCTCAAACAACAAAAGAGGATCAAGCAAAGGACTATGAAGAACTGGAGAAGTAAGAAATCTTTTTCATAAAGATGCAAATTACTCTTAAATGGACTATAAATTTAAGGAGTTGGAAATTAGAAATTCAGGAAATCGAGTGTATTTTTAAAAATCAAATGGAAAAATTGTTGTTTTTAGGCAATTTATAGGAACACGTGTTTGTCCTTATTTAATTATTTTCAGTGATAATTTCAAATATATGAGTTGCACTTAGGTCTTTAATTTTCTCACTTCTAAAGTGAAAGAAAATGTTTTTGAAGAAATAGGGAGAAACAAAATAAAAAAAGAAAGGAAAGTCATTACCAAATTATCACTTATTTATGTAACTATAAGCACTTAACCTCTTAGTGGCTTCAGTTTACTTCTTTTCTAAAATGAAAAAGGTGGAGTAAATAACTTATAAAGTCTCTTCTAGCTTTAAAATTCTGTAAACATGTACAATATTGTAGTGGCAATTCAGATTGTACATCATAAATTATTTTTAAAATAACTAAGTATAAGCTAGTAGTGAATTATTGAGAAAGAATAAAAGGCACATTATCTTTTTTACTTAGAATCATCATATTTCAGACCTAGAAGCATCTTTAGAGTCATCTAGCCCAACTCTTTCATTTCTTTTATTCTTTCTTAAAAAATCCTTATTGATGTACTTTGTTGCAATACATTAGTCATGTCCTACATTCCTCTAAATTTAAGAGTTTGACAGAACCATTTACTATATTGATTTCAAATAACAGCACATGTAACTTTCTACTTTTAGTGTTTACCATTTGTTAACAGAGAAGATGAAGATATATTAAAACTTTAGACATCCAGAAGCAAAAGTCACTATTTACATTTGGTCTAAATCATGTTTTTTTTAGCATACCAAAATTTGTGGGATATAGCCAAAGCAGTTATAAGGGGTAATTTTATAATTACCCCTTATAAAATAAGCATCTTTAGATGCTTACTTGCATAAAATAGAGAAAGAGAAGATCAATGAATTGGGCTTATAATTAAAAAAGCTAGAAAAAGAACAAATTAAAAACCCTCAATTAAATACCAAATTGGAAATTCTGAAAATAAAAGGGGAGACTAATAAAATTGAAAATAAGAAAACTATTGAATTAATAAATAAAACTAAGAGTTGGTCTTATGAAAAAAAAACAACAAAATAGATAAGCCTTTAGTTAATTTAATTAGAAAAAGGAAAGAAGAAAATCAAATTGTTAGTCTCAAAAATGAAAAGGGAGAACTTTCCATCAATGAAGAGGAAATTAGAGCAATAATTAGGAGTTACTTTGCCCAACTTTATGCCAATAAATTTGATAATCTAAATGAAATGAAATATCTACAAAAATATAGATTGCCCAGGTTAATAGAAGAGGAAATAAATTATTTAAATAGCCCCATTTTAGAAAAAGAAATAGAACAAGCTATTAATCAACTCCCTAAGAAAAAATCTCCAGGGCCAGATAGATTTACATGTGAATTCTACCAAACATTCAAAGAACAATTAATTCCAATACTACATAAACTATTTGAAAAAATCAGGAAAGAAAGTGTACTACCAAATTCGTTTTATGGTACAGATATGGTGCTGATAGCTAAACCAGGTAGGGTGAAAACAGAGAAAGAAAACTATAGACCAATTTCCCTAATGAATATTGATGCAAAAATCTTAAATAAAATATTAGCAACAAGATTACAGAAAGTCATCACCAGGACTATGACCATGTAGGATTTGTACCAGGAATTCAGGGCTGGTTCAATGTTAGGAAAACTATCAGCATAATCAATTAACAAAAATTATGTAATTATCTCCATAGATGCAGAAAAAATCATTTGATAAAATCCAACACCCATTCCTATTAAAAACACTAGAGAGTATAGGAATAAATGGGCTTTTCCTTAAAATGATCAGTAGCATCTATTTAAAACCATCAGCAGGCATCATTTGTAATGGCAATAAACTAGAACCATTCCCAATAAGATCAGGAGTGAAACAAGGCTGCCCACTGTCACCATTACTATTCAATATTGTATTAGAAATGTTAGCTTTGGCAGTAAGAGAAGAAAAAGAGATTAAAGGAATTAGGGTAGGTCATGAGGAAACCAAATTATCACTCTTTGCAGATTATATGATGGCATACTTAAAGAATCCTAGAAACTCAACTTAAAAACTACTAGAAACAATTCACAACTTAATCAAAGTTGCAGGATTCAAAATAAATCCACATAAATCACCAGCATTTTTATACATCACTAACAAAATCCAACAGCAAGAGATAGAAAGAGAAATTCCATTTAAAATAACTGTCAATGGTATAAAATATTTGAGAATATATCTGTCAAGGGAAAGTCAGGATTTATATGAGCAAAACTACAAAACACTGTCCACACAAAGTCAGATCTAAATAATTGGAAAAATATCAAGTGCTCCTGGATAGGTCGAGAGAATATAATAAAAATGACAATACTATCTAAATTAATCTATTTATTTAGTGCTATACCAATCAAACTCCCAAGAAATTATTTTACTGACCTAGAAAAACTAACAACAAAATTCATCTGGAAGAACAAAAGGTCAAGAATTTCAAGGGAATTAATGAAAAAAAAAAGGCAAACAAGGGTGGCCTTACTGTACCAGATCTAAAAACTATATTATAAAGTAGTGGGCAAATTAACCAACTCCCTAAGAAAAAATCTCCAGGGCCAGATGTATTTACATGTGAATTCTACCAAACATTCAAAGAACAATTAATTCCAATACTACACAAACTATTTGAGAAATTAGGGACAGAAGGTATACTGCCAGAATCCTTCTATGAGACCGATATGGTGCTGATAGCTAAACCAGGTAGGGTAAAAACAGAGAAAGAAAACTATAGACCAATTTCCCTAATGAATATTGATGCAAAAATTTTAAATAAGATTTTAGCAATGAGATTACAGAACATCATCCCCAGGATAGTACACTATGACCAAGTAGGATTTATACCAGGG
>JAJPUD010005393.1:91746-115796 GCA_023553655.1 Myrmecobius fasciatus
TTTTTTTTTTCTTGTAGATAGGATTTTTCTTGCATAACTTCTCAAGCATTTCAACATTATTAACATGTAGTGGACTTCCTGCCATCTGGGGGAGGGGAGGGGACTGGGGTAAAATTTGTATTGGAAAGCTTTGTAAAGATCAAGGTTGGGGAACTACCCATACATATGTTATACAAATAAAAAGCTTAAAAAAAAAGAAAAAAAAGAAAACTGCTATGTAATTGGGGAAAATATTATCTAATATTTAAAAAAATAAAAGAGAAAATAATTTCAAAAATAAAATAAAATAAAGTAGTGGGCAAGAAAACCATTTGGTACTGACTAAGAAACAGAGTATTTGATCAGTGGAATAGGTTAGGTTCACAGGACAAAATAGTCAATGATTATAGTAACCTAGTATTTGATAAACCCAAAGACCCCAGCTTTTGGGATAAAAACTCAGTATTTGACAAAAACTGCTGGGAAAATTGGAAACTAGTATGGAAGAAACTAGACACTGACCCACACCCAACACCATATACCAAGATAAGGTCAAAATGGATTCATGATCTAGACATAATGATATTATAAACAAATTAGAAGAAGGTAGGATGGTTTACCTCTCAGATCTGTGAAGGAGGAAGGAATTTGTGACCAAAGAAGAACTGGAGATCATCATTAATCACAAAATAGATAATTTTGACTATATCAAGTTAAAAAGGTTTTGTACAAACAAAACGAAAGCAGACAAGATTAGAAGGGAAGCAATAAATTGGGAAAACAGTTTTATATTCAAAGGTTCTGATAAGGGCTTCATTTCTAAAATATATAGAGAATTGACTCAAATTTATAAGAATTCAATCCATTCTTCAATTGATAAATGGTCAAAAGATATGAGCAGACAATTCTCAGATGAAGAAATTGAAACTATTTCTAGTCATATGAAAAGGTGCTCCAAATCACTATTGATCAGAGAAATGCAAATTAAGACAAACCTGAGATACCACTACACACCTGTCAGATTGGCTAAAATGACAGGAAAAAATAATGATGAATGTTGGAAAACTGAAACACTGATACATTGTTGGTAGAACTGTGGATCCAACCATTCTGGAGAACAATCTGGAGCTACGCTCAAAATGTTATCAAACTGTGCATATGCTTTGACCCAGCAGTTTTTCTACTGGGCCTATATCCCAAAGAGATCTTAAAGGAGGGAAAGGGACCCACATGTGCAAAAATGTGGCAGCCTTTTTTGTAGTGGCTAGAAACTGGAAACTGAATGGATGCCCATCAATTGGAGAATGGCTGAATAAATTATGGTATATGAATGTTATGGAATATTATTGTTCTTTAAGAAAAGACCAGCAGGATGATTTCAGAGAGGCCTGGAGAGACTTGCATGAACTGATGCTAAGTGAAATGAACCAGGAGATCATTATGCACAGCAACAAAAAGACTATATGATGATCAAAAGACTATATGATGTCAAAAGGACATGGTTCTCTTCAACAATGAGATGTTTCAAACCAGTTCCAATTGTTCAATGATGAAGAAAGCCATATACACCCAGAGAGAGTGATCTGAATGTGGACCACAACATAGTATTTTCACACTCTTTGTTGATGTTTGCTTGCATTTTATTTTCCTTCTCAGGTTCTTTTCTTGTAGATCCTATTTTTCTTTTACAACAAGATAACTGAATAAATATGTATGTATATATATATGTATTCTATTTGTCATGTATTTTAACATAATTAACATGTATTAGACTATTTGCCATCTAGGGGAGGGGATGGGGGAAAGGAGGGAAAAAAATTGTAACAGAAGGCTTTGCAAGGGTCAATGTTGAAAAATTACCCATGTATATGTTTTGCAAATAAAAAGCTTTAATAATAAAAACAAAAGAATATGTGATGATCAACTATGAAAGACTTGGTTCTTTTCAGTGGTTCAGTGAGCCAAAGCAATCCCAAAAGACTTTGGACAAAAAATGCCATTTGCATCCAGAAAAAGAACTATGGTGATTGAATGTAAATCAATACATGCTATATGTTCACTTCTTTTTTCTGTTTTTTTTTCTCTCTCCCATGATTTTTTTCTTTTTGCTCTTATTTTTCTCCCCCAACATGATTCATAAAACAAGGTGTATTAAAGATAAATAAATTTTTAAGGCATTATTTTCTTCAATGAGTTTTTGTGTCTCCTTTTCCATTTGGCCAATTGTACTTTTAAAGGAGTTCTTCCCTTCAGTGAATTTTTATTCTTCTTTTCCCATATGACCAATTTTGCTTTTTAAGGAATTCTTCTCTTGAGTGGATTTTTGTTTCTCTTTTAACATTTCACTCATTCTGTTTTTAAGGTGTTATTTTCTTTAGGATTTTTTGTCTCCTTTACCAACTGTTAACTTTCTTGTGCAACACTTTCACTCCTTCTTTCCCCCATTTTTCTCTGCCTCTCTTATCTAATTTTTAAAATCATTTCTTATCTCTTTGAGACACTGAAACCAATTCACATTTTTCTTTGAAGGTCTGCATGATCTTCCCTGTCATGCTAATTTCCTATGGTCATGTTCTTTTTTTTTCCTTTTCTTTTCTTTTTTGATGTTTGCTCATTTTCCAACCTTTTTCTTGACTTTTAAGTTTATAATTGGCCTCTGCTCTCAGGGTGGAAGGGACTGTTCTAAGTTTCAGGTTTTTAGTGCTATTGTATTCAGAGATAGTTCTATAAGTTTTAGTTCTTCTAAGTTAATATAATTTAAGGAGAGGTATGATCAGTGCTTTCCTGGCCTGTGCTCTCATCTGTGAGGGACTTCAATCATTCTTCTCCACCCTAGAACTATGAATAGGATCCCTGTATTCCTGAGACTGCACACTTTAGTGTCCTAGTATTCTTCTTCCTCTTCAACCTGAGACTGTGACCCAGGACTGTATAAGAGCAATGCAACAGAGTCATTTACCCATAAAGGGCCTCCTTTTATCTCCTTCTAACCCCCTTACCTTCTATATGTTGAGATCTTCAGAAAACATTGGTTCAACTGATTCAGTGGCTCCTAAGGCCTGCTGCTGGCTTGATAGGGCCTGCACTTCTCTGGGCTACACTCCACTCTCACCCCACCAACAATATATTAAATCTTTGCACAGCTTCTACAACATTTACTATTCTCATCTTTTGTCATCTTTGCTAATTTTCTGGTATGAGGTAAAATCTCAGGATAATTTTTTTTTGGCTTTTTGCTGAGGCAATTGGGGTTAAGTGACTTGCCCAGGGTCACAAAGCTAGGAAGTGTCTGAGATCAGATTTGAACTCAGGTCCTCCTGACTTCAGAGCTGGTGCTCTATCCACTGCACCACCTAGCTGCCCGCTCTCAGGATAATTTTGATTTATACTTTTCTTAATAGTCATTTAGAACATTTTTTCATGTGATTGTTATTGGATTACAATTCTTCCTTTGAAAACTGTTTATTTATACTCTTTAACCACTTATCTATGTCTGTGAGGAAATTGCTTTTCATTATTTTTGTGTATGTGTGTGTGGGGGGGTGTGAGTTGTCTGTATATCTTGGATAATAAACTCTTATAGAGAAATTTGATACAAAGAATTTTTTACCATTTAATTACTTCCTTTGTTATTCTAGATGCATTAATTTTGTTTATGGGGAAGCCTTTCAATTTCATGTAATTCACATTCTCAATTTTATCCTTTGAAATTGCACCTATCCCCTTTTGGGTTAAGAAAACATCTACTCATAGCTGTGCAAAGCATATGATTTGCTTCTCTTCCAATTTTTCATGGTATGAATTTGCATATGCAGATCATGTATCCATCTTGAATTTGTTATAGATGTTGTATAAGATAATGATTTAAACATAATTTTTACCATATTGCTTTCCAGTTTTTCCCAAAGTTCTTATCAAATAGGGCATCTTTTCTAAGTAATTTATTTGGGAGGGAATATTGAACTCTAGGTTATTGAGTTTCATTATTTCTGATGCTCCAATAATTATAATTTCAAACAGAAAAACAGAATTTTTAAGCCTTGCCTGGACATGCACAAATATCTGGTCCTGTTTTGGATATATGCTGTTTATTCTTTTGTGGTGTAAGGGTGAGCTCATTATGTTTGCCAAGTGCTTTACCACCAAGTTTATTATTACTTGCAGTGGGAAGTTGGGAGTACTTATAAAATGAGCTGGCTAATTTCAGTAGGACTGTGACCTTGCAAACTCAGGAAATGAAATTTCTTTGTTGATTTGCTTTTAATTGAACTAATATGCTCAGAGAGCTGGGTACCTACTTTTACCAATCAATAAATTGACTTGATAGTAGTTGCTGCAGTTGATTCTTTTTAAAATTATGAGACATAATATTAAAAGGTCATTTTTGCCCCAGTAATAGCCTTTCATTTTGTAATGCAGCCCAGTTGTCTCTTAGTACACAAATGGGACTATTAATTGTATATGATAACAAATATTTTAAGGATAATATTTCATATTAAAATTAAGTTGATTTATCATCTTCTAAAATGAGAGGGTTGAACTAGATGTTCTTTTTGGCACTTTTATGCTCTAGGATTCATTCTCTTTTCCTAATCATTATCAAGGAATAGAATCATAGTATCATAGAGTTATAATTGGAAGGAACTTTAGAGATCATCTAATTCTAATAGGACTTATGTATAAGTGACCTGTATGAGGATACACAGGGTAGTCAGTGACAGATCTGAGATTTAAATCTAGGTCCACTGCTGTCTCCAAATCCAGTGTTCTTTTCACTATGCCACAATACCTCCCTTAGTGTGATAGAGTAAAAAGCGATTGGATTGAACATCAGAGGACCTGTGTCTGAATAGTGTAATCTTTGAATTGGTTACTTATCTCATTCAGGTATCATTTTTCTTCAACTGTAAAATGAGGAGCTTGTGTTATTTCATCTCAGAAATCCCTTGAATTTCTAATCTAACTGTTATGATACTGTGAAGGATCACATAATTCTAGATTTCTACTTATGAAAGTTCATTTTGTATTGTTTTAAGACTTTGCAGACAAGATGGTAATATGGAATTTACTTGCTTTTTAGCTGAGGGACAAAGACTCACACTGAAGAAAGATAAAGTTGAAACTGCTTCACTGAAAACCGTTATTGAAGTCTTGCTTCAGACTTGGCCATCTCTCACCTACATATGACTTACAGGTATGTCAATAAGAAACTTTCAATTATATCATATACTGATATTATTAACTTGTTTTACTTAGAAATAAAAATGCTGTTTGCCTTAAAATTATAATGAATATTTTCATTTTCATTTTCAGAAACTTCAAAAGATTTTATATGCCTATTACATATTATTTCTGTTTTTATTTTAATTTTTAATTTCAATTTTTAATAGAATTAGAGCTAGAAGTAACCTTTTAGGTCATCTAGATTTTATCCCCTCATTTTACCAGTGAGGAAACTGAGTCTAGTGATGATAAGGGAATTACAAAGATCACCTAAATCATAAGTGATGAGTCAGCATTCTAATCCCAGGACTTCTGACTTCAAATCCAATTCTTATTCCATTATGTTACATTTAGGAATATTGTTTAGCTTAGATAGTATACACCAAAAATGCAATGATATTTCAAGTTTATATTATTAAAGTCAGTAGTAGTTACTTTTTTTTCCTCCTTAACCTTAATAAGATCTGAATTGCATTGCATGTATCTTTCCTATAGGATCAGAACACTTACTGAAATAAGCAGAAAGAATTGCATGAAGGTAAAAGACATGCTTTAGGAACATACTGGGTCCTTTAGTTTACTGAAATGTTTGCTTTTTGATATGGTCTTTCCAGGAATTTGAAAAGTAAAGTAATTTATTATTTTAATAAAATAAATAATTTTAGATAGCATTGCAGTATTCAGAATATTTCATTGCAATTTGGAAACATTGTCATAAACCATAAGTTAGTACTTATTTAATTTCTATTCTTGATGGTTAAGTGGCATTTTGTACTTGAAATGAAGAACTCAAATATCATGTTTGGGTATATAGATGAGTGTGCAATAGGTTTTAAGACACTAATATTATGCCTTTGAATTTAAAATCAGTCTATATATAAAACTTGTATTTGGTATATTGCAAATTGCATGTGTGAAGAAAGTAAATTTTAAAAAATTTTTAAATATAAGGTTGTATACATTTAATTCTAAGATTTTGCTTTTTGTCTAGCTGCAGATTCTAACATAGAATCTCATCATTTTAGAATTGGAATGATCATTCAGCTGCTATCTCTTCTTTGAAACATTCTCTAATGACCCGTGCCATGCTAATAGGCATGGTTCCTCCTTCCTTAAATTTCTCAGGCCACTTTATCTGATCCCTCTTATAATTTAGTTATATTCCAACTTTTATTTTAGTTATTTATGTGTATATCTTATTTCTACTTTACTTAGTTCCTACCAGCAAAAAGCTAACAATATACAATTTTTTTGTTTCATTTTTGAATAATCTACATCAAAGATAATCTCATATGGAGAACAGACACTTAATATATATTTACCAAATTAAATTGAACTTTACCATTTATAGATTAAAAAAATCTGAGGCCCAGAAGACTATATGGGTTTCCTAATTCACACAGTTGAACCAGGACTAGAAACTAGGTTTATTTGTATCTTAGTATTCTTTCTACAATGTATTGCTGTGAGTACAAAGATCAACCCTGAAATTTATAGCATATCTAACTTCATAGAATAATTAAATACCTTTAAAAAGGTGTAAAATAAAATTCTCAAGTTTTCTCATTTTGTTTTCGTGAAATACAAATACTTTGAGACAGCTTAGTAGATACTGGACCTGGAGTCAGGAAAATCTGAGTTCAAATTTTACCTCAGACACTCACTATCTGTGTGATCCTGGGTAGCTCACTTAATCTCTGTTTGCCTTAAACTACTGGAGAAGGAAATGGCAAACCACTTTAGTGTCTTTGCCAAGAAAACCAAATATGAGATTACTAAGAGTTGGGCACAACTAAACAACTGAATGACAACAATAGCAACAGCAAATACTTTGGTGCCTCGGACATTTACTGTATAATCTCGGGCAAATATATTAACCCTCGTCAACCTCTGTTTCCTCCCCTATAAAATGAGAGCGTTGAAACAGATGGCCTCTGCTTCCTTCTTCAAACTCTAAATCTCTTATTTGGGGATCCTGTGAAATGGTGGGAAGAAGAAACAGAAATTACATCTGTGATAGACAGGGAACTCCCTGATTGAGCATAGACAGGTTGAGTAAACCTTGATTAACTCTGGACAGTATCAGAGGATGTCAGTAAACATCAATTGATGTCATGATCTTTGACAGCTATCTTTTGGAAAATCTAAGTGGAGAGTGTTATTTTTCAAGTGCAGGTTAGGCTGGATGGCCCCTGAAGTCTCTATTACATCTGCTACCATTGGTTTGAACCTGCCCTTCCCTTCTAGAAAAGCCACAGACTCATAGGTTTAGAGCTAGATGGGACCTTAGAGGCCATTCAGTTCTCTCACTTTAGAGGTAAGACAATGAAGTCTAGGACATTAAATGATTTGTTTCAAGTCTTACAGGTAGCAGGTCACAGACCCAGGACTTGACTCTAGATCTTCTGATGGCACATTCAGTATTTTTTCATTGCATCTCTCCAACCTCCAACCTTCTTTCTTACTTATATATGTAAGTTTGCCATTTGATTATAAACTTTTTATGAGCAGGAATCATATTTTAGCCTTTTTTTGGTAGCCTTCACATAATCTGATATAGTGCTTTGCCTATAGAATAAGCTCAATCAGTATTAGGGAATGAGTGAATAGATGAATGAAGTCTTCTTAATAAGCTTATTCATTACATTCTGAGCCTCATATCTGCTTTTGTTTTTCTGAAAATGAAAAAATATATATGCACATATATAGGTATACGTTATAGCTAAGTTTTTATCTATTTTCTTTTAATTGAACAATGATATTTATTGTTTTTTACTGTTTTGAAGAGAGGGCATTGGGTAGTTTAATGGTTTTTTTCAGAGGGGTGAAGTAGAAAACATACTCAATTTAGGATTTAAAGACTCAATTTGAATTGCAGCTCTGCAATTTACTAGTTACTACATGTGAGTTGTGAAGCTTAGCTTCATGTATTCTTAGAATCTTAGAAATGGAAGGAGCTTTAGAGATGATCTAGTTCAACCCTTTCTAAACAGGATTGCCCTTTTACAATATCCCCCATAAGTGAGCTTCCACTGTCTATTTGAAGCTCTACAATGACTAGTGTCTCACTATGTCCCAGGCAATTCATTCCATTTTTGAACAAATATAACTTGTGAAAGTTTTTGTATATAACTGAAACCTTCATCTCTTTATTTCTGTTCATTGACTAGTGATGTCCCATGGGGTCAAGTAGACCAACCTAATTCCCCTTTTTCATGAGAGTATTTCAAATATATGAGGACCATCATTTCCACCCTAAGTTTTTGTTAAAAATACTACTCATCTCCCAGAGTTGTAAAAACTAAGTAAGATAAAATAAGAACGTTCTTTTTAATTGTTAAGTGCTACACACATGTGAGTTCTTGTTGCAGTTTATTGCTATTTGGTTGAAAAAAAACCTGACTTCTTTCATTTGCACAACCTAGAGGTTCCTTCTCAGTAGAATATCAAGAATGATTGAGAAAAAACTCTCATTTATTTCTATAAATGTGGTTTTCCAGGGGGCAGCTAGGTGGCGCAGTGGATAGAGCACTAGCCTTGAAAATCTGGACTCAGACACTTCCTAGCTGTGTGACCCTGGGCAAGTCACTTAACCCCAATTGCCTCAGCAAAAAGCAAAACAATAAAATAAAATAAAATAAATGTGGTTTTCCATGTTGAGACTTTTCTCAAGATAGGGACACAACTGTATAATTATGCTTCCTCCTCCCATTTATTCCTATCCTTTAGTCATTTTATATCTTCATTTGCCTTTCTGAGTCTATATTTCTATATGCAGTCACAACAGTAAGGAAGTATGTTCAGTAACACTTTTGAATTGACAGCAGCATTTGTTTTGTTTATCTGATTGTTCCCTTTTTTGGTTTTCCCCGGGATTTCCAGTTCTTGGAACATCCTTTGGTCAGCAGACACACTTTTAGTTTCAGTTTCTAATTTCTAGCCAAATCACATATTGAGGTAAAGTACAAAAATATTTCTTACTGTTGTCACATCTTGGCAACATGAGTTGCCTGTGAAGTACTTATGAAGTATTTAATCAGTTTATTATCTTTTTCTTTTGGGGGGAGCATGTTTATGACTCCCAACTCTCTTTTTTCACTAAATGTTTTCTAGTATCATGTATTCTCCGGGCTCACTCGCCTAAATTCTTCTTTGCACTGGAAGGGTGGGTCTCCCAAGGAAAGCTGGCTGCCTCTTTCCTCAGAAATCTAGGAGTAATTCTTGTTTTTTTTTTTCTAGTAATATTGTTCCTGAGACCCTACTGGTGTGTTCCCCCCATTAATTACCAGTTGTTATCAGTTAGGTAACTATACTTAACTTTTAGAGGTGAGTATTTACAACAGTGGTATAATAAGAACAAATAGCACAAAACCTCACCCAAGTCAGAGGCACATCCTCCCCCACAAATACATGGAGAATCCATGAGAAAATGGTCTGAAGCTTAGTGAGAACATGTAGTAGCAAAGTTAGGAGTCCTTTTTTTTTTTTCCATTTAGGGAGTCTTCATGAAGTTTCCTTTAAGTATGGTGTGGCTTTCTCCTGGTCTGTTGTAGAATCCTGTAGCTGCTTTTCCTCAGCAAGTATAATTTGTCTTTGGCTCCCAATCATTAGATGTTCTGGGGAGACTGTTAAGATGTTCTTGGGATGTCCATAGTCTCACACCTTTTGAGATTTCACAAGGTCATTTTGACAAGCAAGAAGAGAAGTCAGAGGCTTTCTTTCCTCCACTCCCAAACAGTTTTCTCTTAGGGGAGCTTCTCTCTCCCCTAGGTTGATCTGTCACTGGAGAATTCTGGGTTCCAAATGAATAAGCTTTTATCCCAAACTCATATGATATGACTAAATCTCCTCAATAAATCCCAATAAATTTCTTATGTAGTGTCATTTCATTTCTTCCATTGGTTTTCATTCCTTCTAAATGAAGTACTTTTTCACATTTAGTTTAATGCTCTTGACTAATTCAATATAGGCCTTCCTACTTTATAAAGTTTTCAGGACTATAATATCTTTTTAGTTACTTTAAGTGAGATGAGAAGGATTAAGTCACTCTCCTCAACACTAATTTTAATCATAGAATGCATCCTTGACTGTACTTGTATTTTCAATAGTTCCTCAGAGATACAAATATCCCTCAAATTATAGAGGTGATACGTTTAACAGGTTAATCCAGTAAACATTTATTAAGAACCTATTATATGTAGAAAACCTTGTTCTTAGGTAGTAGGGGGGATACAAAATGTAGGTGACACATAGTGCTTGACACGATTAAGATAGAGAAAAGACATATATTCATAATTTACTTAACCCAAGGAGGAGAATCAGGAATAGTGGGTAGAAGTTATTAAGAGGCACATTTTGGTTTGATATAAGAAAAAATTTCCTAATAATCAGAGCTGTCCTAATGTGAAATAGAATATCTTAAGAATTTATTAGTTCCTTATCTTTTGAAGTTTTTAAGTGGACGTATGACCATCAATTTCAGGTATTGGGGAAGAAAATTTTGCTCCAGTACAGGTTGAACTAGATCCTCTTTAAGTTTCTTTCAGCTCTAAGATTTTGTGTATAAATGACTTACTATAACATATCACAAGCACAAAAAAGGGGCAGAAACAAAATACTATATGGAGAGGAGTATTAGGAGTAGTTATGTGGAAAGTAAAATTATATAAAACTACTTTCCTCTATTCTCTGATAATAAAATAATAAAAATAAAACAATAAAATATATTCTTTTGGTGAAATACATTGATTCTAGGAGTAATAAACTTCCACTTAAAATGTATGAAATTAGTTTTATGATATTATAATAATCATATATAAGTGAATCTATGAACTCACTGATGAGAATCTCTCCATTGGTGTATATTGCAATATAACCATTTCTTATCATCCTGTGCTGTTCTTTTCCATGTGCTTCCAATAAATCCAAATTCAGAAATGATGGAGGCCTTCTCCTTGATAATTTAATATGCAGTTAAATATAAATGTAGCATTTGGGCTGCTGTCTTATCCTTCATTTTTATTACATAGCTGGTCCAATTTCTTTTCTAATCATACATTTCATTAATAATATCCCCTTTGCCAAGCAAACCATTGTTGATAATATGCTGCAATTTGTTTAAAAACATCATATGCCTCTCCCTTTCCCTGTCAGTTGTCTTTATGTCTTTGGACTTTTTGATTTCTTAATCCTGAATCTTATTTTCTAACATATTTATGACTTGTAACTTAAGAATAGTTCTAGTCTCATACTTCTCCTATCAAGTAGGTTTCCTTTAGTTATTATGACTTGATAGGAAACAGCTGTGGAGTAATGAGGAAGCCTCAAAGTGATGGTTAGAAACTAAGACCAATACTCAAATGATTTGTGTTCTATGCTCAACTTTTCCACAGACTAGTCATGTGACAAGATTTTCCACCTTTTTGAATCTCCTTTTCCACATCTGTAAAATGGGAATAGTAATGTACTTCCCCATGGAGTTATTGGGAGGATCAGATGATGCATTGTCTAGAATGCTATAAAAAACTATACAATGTGAGTTCTAGTTAAAAATAAGTGACTATACGTTTGAATTTAAGGAGTTTATTATAGTCTTCTGAAATGGATTCATCAAATTATATTATTAAACTTTGATATTCAAATGTCTCAAAGCTACCTTTTCTTCCATCTCATTTAAAATCTATGACTTAATTTGCATATGTTATATTAATAAATTACAAATAAGCATACAAATTTCAACATTTCAGTAATTTATGCCAGAAAGCATCATAAATCAAGGAAATTTAGAATTTTGGCGAAAGAATTTTATCAATCTTAAATCCATATTCTCAAATAGTCAACTAAGCAAAGATGTAACTCATTATTAAATTTTAAAATATTGCCACATGTTTCGGTTATATTTAGATGAAATCTTTTGGAAGGTTTCAGTGGTGTAGGCCTAGCTGACTAATTGCTACTTCTGGCCATCAATTAATATTTTATTATATGCCCACATAAATCCATTTCCTAATGAATCATAGTTTTCTATTTACATGAAGACTATATAATCAGATATTTCCATAGATCAGAATTTAGAATCACACATGACTGAGGGAAATTTTGTGTACTAACATCACAACTTCTGTTCAATCTTACCTTGTTTTAGAGAACTACAAAAAATTAGAAGGGTAGTCCATATCATCTTTCCATATGTAACAAATATTTATATCCACAAAGAACAGTGACTGTATATTGGTGTTTAGTTGCAGAATAAAACTATCTATTCTCTCTTGAATTATCTTTACAATCTATCAGGAAATGACTCAACTCTAGTCAATAACCAAAGGCCATTAGAAAAAAAATTTTGGAAGTCATCTTAATCTCTCCCTTACTCCCTATTGACTCCATTTAATTAAAGATGCCATCCCCTAAAGCTGTTTTACATTGCCTTTTAATTCTTTATTTGTTCTCTTTTATTAATTTTTATATTGGAACAGTTATTAAACTATGTATATGGGTATACAGTTGAACTTAAATAAACAAAATTACCTGATATTGAAGTCTAATGTAAAAGATGAGTAAAATTTTTTTTCTAGACTTATCACTGTCAATGAGTATTTCTTGAGTACTTACAAGATATTTCACAATGCACAATTCCTTCAACTATGACTGAAAACTTGGTTCTTCTATTAGGAATTATTTTTTTTTTCTGAAGGAATTTTGAGTTCCTTATCTTCTGTTGGCTAGTAATTTTCTTAAAATTGATTTCTATCTGGGCATATCTTGGAATAATTTCATACACATACTTATCTCAGTGATTGTTCCTCTTTTTATGACTTTACATCGGTTATTAGGTTGATGAACTTCTACTATGTAGTTTTTTGAGTCTTTGAAAGATATTTAAAATCCATATTTTCCTTTTGTCTTTGTCTAAGTTGGTTACAATGTCTCTTCACATATATTATGTTATTCTTTTCAAAAGATTTTCTTGTTCTTTTAAGATTGAGCTTATGCTCTGTGTTAAAACTAAAAAAAAATACAGTACTTACATAATAATTTTTATCATTGGTTTCTGTGTTTTATAGTATCTTCTCCCCCCTTCCCATATTTAAATAGGGCAGAGCTCTATGGACACAGATATAACAGAGAGAGGAAGGAAAGGGAAGAAAAGAGGGAGAGGGAAAAAGAGAGAGAAAGAGAGAGAGAGAGAGAGAGAGAGGGAAGGAAGAAGGGAGGGAAAGAAGGAGAAAGAGAGAGGGAGAAGAAGAGAGAGACAGAGACAGAAATAGACAGAGAGAAAGGGGGAAGAAAGGGAAAGAAAGGAAGAGAGAGGGTGAGGAGGAAGAAAGGGAAGGAGTAAGAGAGATATTCCTGTCTACAAGGACCTTATATTTTAATAGGAGAAAATAACACATAAAAGGAAGCTGAAAAACAGGGGATAGAAGGGAAGTTAGCCACTTAGAGGGGATTATTGCCAGAGTCTTTGGGGGCATGGTTGTAAAGGGAAAGAAGTTTGGCCCTCTTGAACCCATCCCCAAAATGGAGACCTTCACTAATAGTAGAAGAGAGGTGGTGTAATGGAAGGATATTCCAGGAGTATAGATAGGTGGTTAATGAAGTGCCAAGGATGATGGAATTCATTGTATTTTCCCTGAAATCCATCACTCCTCCAAAACAACTTATCACTCTAGAAGATTCTTTTGTTTTTGTGACTCCTTCCTATAATAGGTTAGTTCCTTTCTGAGGAGTGCCAAGGCCAAACATAATCATTCTTTACTCCTCTATGGACTCTGCTTCTGACTCTCTAGGCTTCTTTCTCCACCATCTCCCTTCTCCCACTCAATTCCCATCTTCCCAACTTTTTAGCTTTCTTTTATGGGTTGTCTTCTCCCATTAAAATGTAAGCTTTTTAAAGGTAAGGACCGGGTTTTTTTTTGTACTTGTATTTTTACTCTCAGCATTTTGTACAGTACTTGGAATATAGTAATACATGTCTTTTAACTTGAGGGCAGTACCATCCTTCCAGACATCAAAGCCCACAATTTTGTATTCATTCTTGACCCTTCTGTCTCCCTCAATCCCCATATCCAAACAGTTGTCAAATCCAATTGGTTCTACTTCCATAATATATCTCTTATATTACCTCTTCTCTCCTCTCCTTACCCTAATTCAGATCTCCATTGCCTTGACTATACCTCCTAATTTATCTTCTGATCTACAGTCTTTTCCCTCTTCAGTTCTCAATTGCCACATAGCTACTAAATTGATATTCCTAAAAGATAGATCTGATCATGTCACCTTCTATTCAAAAATAATCTTTGATTACTTTTCTCTAAGTTAACATGCTTAAAGCCCTTCACAGTCTGACTTTTTCCAATCATTCTTGTTATTATCTCCTTTCATGCATTCTTCATTATATCAAACTGGCCAACATCTGACATTTCATATTTGAATAAATTGTCCCCCATGTCTGATAAACAATGCCTCTACCTTATAAATTCTCTAGGAACTTTCAAAGGAAGGTTTCTTCCACCATCTACTATTGAACTTTCTCTCCTAATTTCCCCCCAAACTTGCTCAAATATTAGCATTCATATATATTTTATATTTACTTATGTTCATATAATATCCCTCCCCTCACAAGGGAATATATGCTCCTTAAGGACATGGGCTCTTTCATTTTTGCCTTTGTATTCTCATTGCTAGCATAGTGCCTTACATATAAACATATGCTTAATAATAAGTGCTTAATTTTTTTGAATTATCTAAACTTTGTATCCCCTTCAGTACTTAAAACAGTACTGTATATATGACAAATCCTTATTTAATTGAATTTCCCCCATTGTGTTTATTTTAAATGAATATATTATTTATTTTTAACATTCCTTTTTAAAAATTTTGCGTTCCAAATTCTTTTCCTCTTTCCTAATACTCCCCCACCCATTGAAAAGACAAGAAGTTCTATACATGTGAAATCATTCAAAACATATTTTCTTATTGACTATTTTAACAAAATGGAGCAAAAAAGATAGAGTAAAAAATTATGTTTCAATCTACATTCAGACTCTGTCAGTTCTCTCTCTGGAGGTAGATAGCATTTTTAATAAGTCCTTTAGAATTATCTTGGATTGTTTTATTGATCAAAATACTGATCAGAATTAATCAGTCTTCATAGTTAATTATCTTACAGCATTGCTTTTATTGTACATGATATTATTCTTGTTCTGCTCACTTCATCTTGCATGAGTTCATGTCTTCCTGTATTTTTTCTGATACTATCTCATTCATCATTTCTTATAGCAAAATAATCACAATCATATACTAATACTTGTTCAGTCATTCCACATTCCAATTTTTGTCACTACAAAAAGAATTGCCATAAATATTTTTGTACATATAGATTCTTTTCCTTTTTTTATCTCATTGGGATACAGACCTTTGCTTGGCCTAAAGCTCTGCACAGTTTTATAGGTCTTTGAGCATAATTTCAAATTGTTCTCCAGAATGGTTGGACCAGTTCACAACTCCACCAGCTATGCATTAGTATGGCAATTCTTCTACATCCCCTCCAACATTTATCATTGTCCTTTTCTGTCATGTTAACCAATGATGATAGGTGTGAGGTCATACCTCAGAGTTGTTTTAATTTGCATTTCTTTAATCAGTAGTGATTTAGAACTCTCCATCCTCCCCCATATGACTTGTTCAAGGGCAGCTAGATGACAAAGTGAAGAAAACACTGACCCTAGAGTCAGGAGGACCTGAATTCAAATCCAACTTCAGACACTTAACACTTCCTAGCTGTATAATCTTTGAGAAGTCACTTAATCCCAATTGCCTCACCAAAAAAATAAAACAAAACAAAACATATGATTTGCTCAGTTGTTTCACTCGTGTCCAGCTTTTTGTAACTTCATTTAGGGTGTCCTTGATAAGAGCAAAACTAAAGCAGTTTGCCATTTCCTTCTCTAGCTCATTTTACAGGGATATTCATTTGGACCACATTTTGGTACAGTCTGAGATGTTTAGTCTCTATCTAGCTTCTGCTAAACTGATTTCCAGTTTTTCCAGAAATTTTTGTTAAATAGTGAGTTCTTGTCCCAAAGTTTAGAACTTTGGGTTTATCAACACTAATTTACTATGGTCATTTACTACTGTGCACCTATACTTCTTAGCTGGTACCAGACTGTTTTCATGATTACCACATTATAATATAGTTTTAGTTCTGGTACTGCTAAGCTGTCCTCCTTCACATTTTAAAAAATTGATTCTCTTAATATTCTTGATCTTTTGTCCTTCTAGATGAATTTTGTTATTATTTTTCTAGCTCTATCAAATATTTTTCAATAGTTTGATTAGTATGGCACTGAATTTATAAATTAATTTAGATAGAGTTGTCCTTTTTATTACATTGATTCAGCTTATCCATGATCAATTAATATTTCTCCTATTGTTTAAATTTGACTTTATTTGTATGAAAAGTGTTTTATAATTATGTTCATATATGGTTTTTCTTATTGTTATACAACAAAGTATTTTATATTGTCTATCATTGTTCTTTTTCTATCTCTTACTGCTGGACTTTGTTGGTAATATAAAGACATACTGATTATTTCTGTGCTAAGGTTATTGTTTCAAATAGTTTTTTGGTTGATCCTTTAGGATTCTCTAAGTATACAATCATATCATCTGCAAAAAGTGATAGTTTTGGGGGTGGAACCAAGATGGTGGAGAGCAGACACAACTCTTTGTAACCTCCTCAAACCTTCCCTCAAACCAACAACAGATTAAGCCTCTAAACTGGTGTTGAAGTCAAAGAATCCACAAATATTTGGAATACAACACATTTCTAGAAGATACTTTGGAAGAACTTCAGAACAGGTCTGTTTCAATTGGGCAAGGGGACAGTCTGCCAAACCCAGAAAGGGAAACCAGGGCGAAGAGCTGCAGCAAAGGTTGTGGCTTCCACGCACCTGAGGGTCTTCTATGTGCCTCTTGGGTCAATCTGTCCTGATTGTAAGCAGGTGGTTTGGCAGATATGCCTTTTGTGGGGGGTAGTTTGTGAACCACTGAACCTCTGAAGAGTGCCAGACCTAGCTGCCATTACATAGCACCCTAAAGCAATCAATCAATCAGCAGAACTGCCCAGCATGGAAATCAATCAATCAACATAACTGCCCCAAGGCAAATTAAAGCAGCTGTCCCTCCTTTGCCTTGAACAGACTTCAAGCCTTAAAAAAATGAATTAAAAAAAAAGAAAAAAAATCTCTCACCATAGTTTTTATGGAGAGAGAAAAGAATAGATCTCAAATCCTGAAGTCCCTAAAGGTAAAGCAACTCCAGAAAAAAACGCAAAGGGAGACATGAGTTGGTCCCCATCTCACAAGGCTTTCTTTGAAGATTGCATAAGGGATCTTAAAAGAGTTAGAAGAAAAATGGGGAAATGAAATGAGACCATTGCAAGAAGGAATGGAAAAAGCATATAATGCCCTACAAAAGAGATATGAAAAAGACACCAATTCACTGAAAAAACAAAATTTGTGAAATGGAAAAAAAAATGCAATGAACAAAAAACTTCAATTAGCCAATTGCAAAAAAAGAGTTTAAAAAGGTAACTGAAGAAAATAATACACTAAAAATTAGAACTGAACAAATGAAAGTAAATGACTCAATAAGATTTCAAGAATCAATCAAACAAAATTTTTTAAAAAATGAAAAAATAGAAGAAAATATGAAATATCTCCTAGGAAAAACAACTGACCTGAAAAATAGATCTAGGAGAGACAATCTAAGGATTATAGGGCTTCCTGAAAGCCATGATGAAAAAAAGAACCTAGACATCATCTTACAGGAAATCATAAAAAAAAAACTTCCCTGATATTTTAGAATCAGAAGGTATAATAGTCATGGAAAGAATTCACTGATCACCTCCTGAAAGAGACCCCAAAATTAAATCCCCAAGGAATATCGTGGATAAATTTCAGAACTATCATACCAAGGAAAAGATATTGCAAGCAGCCAGAAAGTGACAATTTAAATATTGAGGAGCGACAATTAGGATCACCTGGGACCTGGTAGCTGGCAGCTTCCACTTTCAAGGATTGAAGAGCCTGGAATCTGATATTCTGAAAAGCAGAGGAACTGGGATTACAGCCAAGAATAAGCTATCCAGGTAAAATGAGCATTATCTTTCAGAAAAGAAGATGGACATTCAATGATATAGGTGAATTTCACCTATTTCTAATGAAAAGACCAGAAATGAACAAAAAATTTGACCTCTAAACATAGAACTCAAGAGAAGCCAAAAAAAGATAAAAAGGAAAACACTCTTGAGAACTATATTTCTGTTATGGGTATACTTAGAGAATATAGGTATAATTTGATCTTATTATGATAATATGAAAAAGAAATTAAAGGTAGAAAAGGAATAATACTGGAAGAAGAGGAAAAAGGAGGCAAAATAAGGGAAATTACATCTCACAAAGAGGCAAAAGAAAACCTATTATAATTGAGGGAAAGAAGGAAGGAGGATGGGTATTGTGTGAATCTTATTTTCATCAGATTTGGCTCTAAGAGAGAATATCAGAGATATTCGGTATCACAAAGAAACTTTTCTCACCTTTTAGGGAATTAGGAGGGATAGGGGGAAAAGAAATGGAATGACTAATAGAAGAGAAAATAGAAGAATTAGGGCAAAGATGTAAAAAAGGGGAAGGAGCTCCAAAGGGAGAGGACTGTTTGAGGGAAGTGGTCATCAAAAGCAAAATACTGGGAAGGAGGGAAGGGGGATAGGAAAGAGAAAAGCATAAGCTAGGGTAAATAAGATGGCAGGAAATACAGAATTAGTTATTTTAACTGTGAATGTGAATGGGATGAACTCTCCCATAAAGTGAAAGTGGATAGCAGACTGGATTAAAATCCAGAATCCAACAATATGTTGTTTACAAGAAACACATTTAAAGCATAATGATACATATAAAGTGAAGGTAAAGGGCTGGAGGAGAATATATTATGCTTCAGGTGAACAAAAAAGAGCAGGGGTAGCAATCCTGATCTCAGATCAAGTAAAAGCAAAGATAGATCTAATTAAAAGAGACAGGGAAGAAAACTATATCTTACTAAAGGGTAGCATGGATAATGAAGCAATACCAATACTAAACATATATGCACCAAGTGATATAGCATCCAAATTCCTAGAGGAGAAGTTCAGAGAGATGCAAGAAGAAATAGACAGCAAAACTATACTACTGGAGGATCTCAACCTTACTCTCTCAGAACTAAATAAATCAAACCAAAAAATAAATTAAAAAAAGAAGTTAAGGAGGTAAACAAAATGTTAGAAAAATTAGGTATGATAGATCTTTGGAAGAAATTGAATGGAGATAGAAGGGAGTTTACTTTTTTCTCAGCAGTTAATGGAAATTATACAAAAATTGACCATGTGTTGGGGCATAAAAACCTTAAAATCAAATGCAGAAAAGCAGAAATAGTAAATGCATTTTTCAGATCACAATGCAATAAAAATCACATGCATTATAAGGCCAGGAGAAAATAGACCAGAAAACAATTGGAAACCTAATAATCTCATCCTAAAGAATAAATGGGTAAAACAGCAAATTGGACACAATTACTAATTTCATTCAAGAGAATGACAATACTGAGACAACATACCAAAATTTTTGGGATGCAGCCAAAGTGGTAATAAGAGGAAATTTTATATCTCTAGATGACAGCTAGAAAAAGACAAATTAAAAACCCCCAATGAAATACCAAACTTGAAATTCTGAAAATAAAAGGAGAGAATAATAAAATCGAAAAAAATACTATTGAATTAATAAATCAAACTTAAAGTGGGTTTTATGAAAAAAAACAAAATAAGTTAATTTGATTAGAAAAAGGAAAGAGGAAAATCAAATTGTTAGTCTCAAAAATGAAAAGGGAGAACTTTCCATCAACAAAGAGGAAATTAGAGCAATAATTTGGAGTTACTTTGCCCAACTTTATGCCAATAAATTTGATAACCTATGTGAAATGGAGGAATACCTACAAAAACATAGATTGCCCAGATTAACGGAAAAGGAAATAAATAGTCCCATTTTAGAAAAAGAAATAGAACAAGTTATTAATCAACTCCCTAAGAAAAAATCCCCAGGACCAGATGGATTTACATGTGAATTCTATCAAACATTTAAAGAACAATTAACTCCAATATTTCATAAACTATTTGAAAAAATAAGGAATGAGATGCAAAAATCTTAAATAAAATATATAAAAAGAGTGATAGTTTTATTTCCTCATTGCCTATTCTAATTTCTTCAATTTCTTTGTCTTTTCTTATTGCTATAGCTAGAATTTCTAACACAATATTGAAAAATAGGGGTGACAATGGGCATTCTTATTTCACCTCTGATTGTAATGGGAAGGCTTCTAGTTTATCCCCCATTACAGATAATGCTTGATGATGATAGATATTATTCATCACTTTAAGAAAAATTCCATATATTCTTGTGCTTTCTAGTATTTTTTAATAGAAATGAGCATTGTATTTGTCAAACCCTTTTCCTTTGTCTATTGAGATGATTATTTTTGTTGTTTTGTTATTAAAATGGTCAGTTATGCTGTTGGTATTTTTTTTCTGAAGCAATTGGGGTTAAGTGATTTGCCTAGGATCACATAGTTAGGAAATGTTAAGTATCTGAGGCCAGATTTGAACTCAGGTCCTCCTGACTTCAGGGCTGGTGCTCTATCCATTTGCTGTTAGTATTCTTAACCTTGAGCCAGCCCTGAATTCTTTGTGTAAATTCTACCTGGTCATAATGTATGATCTTTGTGATATCTCCTTGCTTGCATTATATTTTAAAATTTTTACATCAATATTTATTAGAGAAATTGGTCTGTGTTTTTCTTTCTCTGTCTTTGCTCTTCCTGGCTTAGGTATCAGAACCACATTTGTGTCATAAAAGAAATTTGGTAGAACTCCTTCTTTGCCTGTTTTTCCTGAAAGTCTATATACTATTAGAATTAATTGTTCTTTAAAAGTTTGGGCGGAGCCAAGATGGCGGAGTGAAAAGGTGACATTCTGCCTCTCCTCGGATCTTCTCTCAAATCAACAATAAAATAAGCCTCTGAATTGATCTTCAAGTCAACGAACTCAGAAATATTTGTACACTGCTCTCTGGAGAACTTCATATCAGGTTAGTCTGACTCGGACAGAGAGATAAATAGATGACTCCTGTGTAGGCCGGAAATGAGGGTGGGACTCATCTCAGCTCATCGTGGCAGAAATTCCAAACTCCAGACTCCAAATTCCAAACACCTAGAGTTTATCTGAGGCACTCGGGATACTTTGCCCTGATTGGGGACAGGTGTTCTGGCAGACTTGCCTTGTTTAAGGAGAAATTCGGACTTAGTCCTAGCCCCCACCGGCCCAACACCTTAAGTTAACTCGCTGAAGTGCCCCAGGGCAAAACTTTTCAGCCGCCGTCTGCCGTTTTTTTTTTCCCTACCTTAAAGAGATATCCACGTTGTCTAAAAAAAATGAAGAAGCAAAAGAGAGCTGTCACCATAGACAGCTTTTATCAAGGCAAAGAAGCATTGACCCCAGATGCTGAGGTTCCTTTAGATAAAATACCAGATGAAGATATTAAAGACCATCACTGGTCACTTTTTCAAAAGGCCTTTCTGGAAGATTGCATAAAGAACCTCAAAAGAGAGCTGGAGGATAAATGGGAAAATAAACTGAAATCAGTGCAAGAAGGATACAATATCTTGCAAGAAGGATATGATGCCCTGCAAAAGAGATATGAAAAAGACACCAATTTATTGAAAAATAAAATTAGTGAAGTGGAAAAAGAGTGCAATGAACAAATTGACCAGTTACAAAAGGAGCTTAAAAAGGTAACTGAAGAAAACAACACTTTAAAAATAAGAATTGAACAAATGCAAGTGAATGACTCAATAGGACTTCAAGAATCAGTCAAACAAAAACAAAAAAATGAAAAATTAGAAGAAAATATGAAATACCTCCTAGGAAAAACAACTGACTTGGAAAATAGATCTAGGAGAGACAATCTAAGGATTATTGGACTTCCTGAAAGCCATGATGAAAAAAAGAATCTAAACACTATCTTCCAGGAAATCCTGAAAGAAAACTGCCCTGAGATTGTAGAATCAAAGGGCAAAATCACCACTGAAAGAATTCACCAATCACCTCCTGAAAGAGACCCCAAAATTAAGACCCCAAAGAATATCGTGGCTAAATTTCAGGACTATAGCACGAAGGAACAGATTCTGCTAGCAGCTAGAAACAAACAATTCAAATACCAAGGATCAATAATTAGAATCACACAGGATCTCTCAGCCTCCACACTGAAGGATCACAGGGCCTGGAACCAGATATTCCGAAGGGCAAAGGAACTTGGATTACAACCAAGAATAACCTATCTAGCTAGAATGAGCATTATCCTCCAGGGAAGAAGATGGTCATTCAATGATATAGGTGAATTTCACCTATTTCTAATGAAAAGACCGGATCTGAACAAAAAATTCGACACCCAAACACAGAACTCAAGAGAAGCATAAAAAAGGTAAAAAGGAAAGGACTCTTGAGAACTTTATTTTTACTAGGGGGATACTTAAAGTTTGGGGGTATAATTAACTAGATATTACTTTGATAATATGAAAAAGAGAACTAGAGGGGAAAAGGTTGTCATACTGGGGAAAAGAGGGGAAAAGTGGTACAATAAGATCTAAAAAAAAAAGGAGGTAAAAACAAGGTAAAATCACTTGAAGAGGCAAAGAAAACCTAATATAATTGAGAGAAAGAGGGGAGGGAGATGAGCATTGTGTAAATCTTACTCTCATCAGGTTGGGCTCTAAAAATGTATATCAGACATTTGATTTCACATAGAAACTTGTCTGTTGCTAGAGGGAAGTGGGAGGGAAAGGAGGAAAAGTAAGGGACAAACTAATAGAAGGGAAAATAGAAGAATCAGGGGAAAGGAGTAAAAACAGGGGGAGGGGATCTAAAGGGTGGAGTATTGTTTGGGGGAGGGGGTCATCAAAAGCAAAGTACTGAGGAGGGGGGAAGGGAGAAAAGGGAAAGGAAAGGGGAAAACATAACTTGGGTAAATAAGATGGCAGGAAATAAAGAATTAGTTATTCTAACTGTGAATGTGAATGGGATGAACTCTCCCATAAAGCGGAAGCGGATATCAGACTGGATTAAAAACCAGAATCCCACAATATATTGTCTACAAGAAACACATTTAAAACATAGTGACACATATAGGATGAAGGTAAACGGCTGGAGCAGAAAATATTATGCTTCAGGTGAACAAAAAAAAGCAGGGGTAGCAATCCTTATCTCAGATCAAATAAAAGCCAAGATAGATCTAATCAAAAGAGATAAGGAAGGAAACTATATTTTACTAAAGGGTACCATAGATAATGTAGCAATATCTATACTAAATATATGTGCACCAAGTGCAATAGCATACAAATTCCTAGGGGAGAAATTAAGAGAGATGCAAGAAGAAATAGACAGCCAAACGATACTAGTGGGGGATCTCAACCTTGCTCTCTCAGAATTAGATAAATCAAACTACAAAATAAACAAGAAAGAAACTAGGGAGATAAACCAATTGTTAGAAAAGTTAGGTATGATAGATCTATGGAGAAAGTTGAATGGAGACAGTAGGGAGTTTACTTTTTTCTCAGCAGTCCATGGAACCTATACAAAAATTGACCATGTGTTAGGTCATAAAAACCTCAAAATCAAATGCAGAAAGGAAGAAATAGTAAATGCATCCTTTTCAGATCATGATGCAATAAAAATCACATGCAATATAAGGCCAGGAGAAAATAAACCA